>JXCR01108937.1:200408-216791 GCA_002079205.1 Phalaenopsis hybrid cultivar
TATATATATATATATATATATATATATATATATATATATATATATATATATATATATATATATATATATATATATATATATGATGCTAATAATTTTCCAACACTTCTTGTAGAATTCAATAGTAAAGCCATTAGGGCCAGCTGATTTATTGCTATCTATGGAGCTGATTGCATTCCATATTTCCTTTTCATTGGGGATGTCAGTAAGCTTGAGACCAGCAGTGCAGTTTAGTTCAACCATGAATTATGCCTTGTCAATGGAGGGTCTGAAGTTATGTTCCTGATTGAGTAAATCTTTGTAATAACATATAGCATCATTTGCTATTTCATTATTGTTATGTAACCACTAGCCATTGGCATTCTGGATAGCATGGATGGTGTTGCACTTTCTTTTATATTTGATATAGGCATGAAAGAATCTAGTGTTTCTATCCCTATCAGTGAAAATATTCATGGCTGCCTTTTGTGTAAGGAATTTTTCCTGGTAATCAATGGCATTGAGAAGGTTATTCTGAACAATCATCAGTTTTTTCTCCTCCTCAATTCCAAGCTGTCCCCCTTTCTCCAAAGCCTTGACTTCACTTCAGCCTCCTGGACTTTGGCATGAACATTTCCAAAAGTGTTCCAGCTCCAACCTCTAAGGGCTTTAGCAATCTTGATTTGCAGTAAGCTTAGCTTGACTAAGAGGTCAGGATGAGAAACCCCTTTCCATAAGTCAGCAATGTACTTACTATAGGAAGGGTGTACAACCCACATGTTGAGATATCTAAAAGGGGGGGAGGAGTTATAATTATTAGTTGAAGTAATGCTTATAAGTATAGATCTATGATCTGAGCCAGCAAGACTAAGATGAGTAACAAAAGTGAGGAGGAAGTGATTGAACCATGCATCATTAACCAACATTCTATCAAGCCTCTCCCAAATAGCTCCCCTTTTCCAAGTGAAAGTAGGCCCCTTGAAATCCATATCAAAGAGACTAGCGCTGTGGATATTATCTCTGAAGGTATTCATCTTGGCAAGATTTGGGGTTCTTCCTCTATATTTTTCAGTGGTAGAAGTGATACAATTGAAATCCCCCCCACCAACCATGTTGGCTGATGTGAATCAACCTATTCCTCAGCTCTTTTCTAGCATCCTTTGTACATCAAGCATAGGTGATGGTGGCTTTACCCTTATGTCCATTCATATTGAATGAGAGGTGGATAAATTGTGGATGATCGATTAGAATATCAAAGTTTATTTCTCTTCTGCAAAAAATCCAAATTTTATTATTAGTATTCCCAAAATGGGTGAAGCCAGCAAGTTTTTTAATCAGATTTTGAGGTTCTTGTGAACCATGGGTTCAAGAATAACAATACACCACAGTTTGTATTTAAAGTTCAGGTATAATACTCTTTTAAGAGAGAGAGGGTTAGCCATCCCCCTTATATTCCAGCAAAGTAGATTAATCATGGAGTGGAGGATGTGGGGAAGGCTGGGATCTAAATTTGGTTCTTCCTCTAAGGAGTGCAGACCCATTCCTAGCTCTTTCAGCCTTCATAGATTGTACTCCTGCTTGTAGTTTTTTCACTTCTGTCCTTGGTTTTCTCCATTTTCTTGCTGTTTTAATTTGCCAATCTTCCTCAATGGTTTTATTCAATTCAATAATACTTGGTTCCTTTGGAGCTTTGTCAGGTATCTAGGTGATGATTTGCTTCCCCTTCTCAGCATGCAAGGGGGATGTGGGTGTGATAATTGTGATTTCAGTATCTTCCTTCCTGATTGATCTGTGTAATGGGATATCAGCTTGGCTGTTGGGTTCGGATAGCTCTCCAAGAGGATCAACATCTGGTGGAACCTCATTAGTCCTTGGGGGTAATTCTTCTAGCCTTGGATTTGTTTCCTGTCTATTTTGTAAAATAATTTCTTCAGCAATGCCCCTTGCAGCATTAGCCACAATTTTTTCAGTAGCTATGTGATTTCTTCCTACCATCTTCCTGTTTGGGGGATGTAATCTGTAACACTTATCTACAATATGCCCAAACATCTTGCAATGTGGACAATAGTAAGGCTTCTGTTTAGCTATTATATCCTGCAAGAACCCTTCAGCATTAGAACCAATCCAGATTCTCTTCAGTTCAGGGAGTGTGATATCTATTTCAACTTGAACTCTAGCAAGGCCAAGTCTAGCCTTATTATAAGTGGGAGCATCCACTCTCAGAGGTGTTCCCAGTGCTCTACCAATGTTAAAAAGAGCATTAAGCTTAAAATAGGGTAGTGGTAAGCCAGGTAATTTAAACCAGATGGGGACTACAGGAGGTTCTTTACTAGGATCAAACCCTGGAGTCCATTTGATGATCTTCATAACTGTTCCAACAATGTTAGCAGATTGTTTGGAAAACAATCTTGCATAATCTTCCTCAGCTGCCAATTAGATTAGAGGGTGCCTCCCATCCAAAAGCCCAAATTTTCAATTGCTTATAAACTTAAGAGATTCAAAGAAACTTCTAACAAGTTCCATTTTAGGATGTCCTAGCTGAAATTTGCCTACCAGAGTGAACTTAACCTCTTCCCTTAAAGCATCAATTTCCTTGGTAGTGAAGTAAACAGCTGTTTCACCTTCTTTAGACCCAAGAGGGTGAATACAAGGACTACTTCCTTTTCCAGCAGCAGTATCATGGAATTCTTGTGGGAATACTAGAACGTCATAATCTTGTAAAGAGTCAGTTGATTTTCCAACCACTCTAGCATAAGTTGCTTTTGTCCACTGGGAATCAATTGAAATATCAATGGAAGATGCCATCACCCTTCCAAAACCAGCAGGTTATGGTTTAGCTAGACAGTAAATACTATCCAGAAGAAAATAGAGAAGCCTAAGGGAGTTTTCTCCCCAAAGGAGCTAGCCACTTCTGATACCCAAGGAGGCAGCAGCAAAAGAGACCAGTGGAGTTTTCTCCCCAAAGGGAGTTCAGCAAGGAGTGAAACCCCAAAAACCAGGGGAAAAGAGAGTTCCCCCAGAAATAGTGGGACAAAAGAAAAGGAAACCAATGGAACAGTGCCACTAAAGTTAGCAGAGAATGGAGCAACAACCCCCAATGAAACAGTGCCAAGGAAGGAATTGAAGGAATAGTGAAGGACTCTACCACCACCAGCTTGAAGCAGCAGCCACACTTCTTCATCTTGCCAGAAACCCTAGCAGAGCTTCCTCTCCAGCCGCCAGCATCTTTATATATATATATAAATATATANGATTACTATATCTGGATGGCCTTTAATGATTTTGAACTTCACTATCCTCTTCTTAAAATTAAAAAGCTTTTACATTTCTTCACTTAACAAATTTATATTAACTTAAAGATTTATTAAAGTTTAATTTTTTTTCTTTTTACATGAATCTCTTATGATTTTTAATTCTTCAAAAAATACAAATTTCCTTTACTAAAATTATAAAAGCATAGTCTTATTCTCTTTTTCCAAATAACTTAGCCCCTAGAATTAACCTTTATTATTGAAAATTTTAACTTAAATTTACTAGATATTTAGAAATATAAATATAGTTACCTAAAGTTAACCTCTAATACCAAAGGTCATGCTAAATTTAAATTTTTGAAAATATGATTAAGTGAGGACAAATAAAATTAAGTTCTTTATCTCTTTCTAAAAATGATTTTTCTTCTTCTCCCACCCCCCCAAACTTACAGTTTTAAAAGATTTTTACATGAAGAGCTTTAAAAATGAAGGGTAAAAGAAAGAGTTAAATACATTAAAAAAAATTATACTTGTTGGAGATTCTGATTTTTTAACATAAATTTTGAAAATACTGCAGGTGCTAAAATGAAAACTACAAGGCAAAAATTATTAAATAGAACATAATACATATAAAATTTGGTGAGAAAGAGCTAATCACAAAAGAGAACAAAGTGCCGAAAATAACAACGGAACTAAACTAAATTCTAAAAATGAAAACAATCTTCCACATTACAGTTTCACATAACATAACAAACAAAGTCCAAACGACATCACAACACAAACAATACAATCACACAGTACAAGCACAAACAAACAAACAAAAAGATCACTAATCAATATCATCTACTTCTTCATCTACATCCAACTTCTACTGCTGATATGGAATAAACATAGGGTGAACAGGGAACTGAACTGAATGTTCTCCTCGAAGGTATCTAACTAAAGCAACACCATAAGCAGCATCATAATCAATTTTTTGCTGAATCAAATCATCAGTGTGAGCATTTCTGGCTTCTATATTATGCATCCTATAATCCATCCTCAAAATTTCTCCCTGTTGTATCATCATTTGATACAAAAATTCTCTGTTGCTGGGGTCACTAGAAGTAGGTCAATGTGAGGTAGAAAGAATATCCCTAGAAGTAGAAAAAATATTTCTAGCCTTACTGTTAGATCTCCAGTTAACATGAGATTCATATGTCTTGATGTTTGCAAGCCCAATAGGTCTCTGAGGCTCAATCCTCTCCTCATCAGGTCTAAAATCAACTCCTACCTGCTCACAAAGTGTGTAAATAAGAGTAGGGTGTGCCAATCCACCAGAGGTCTCTCCTAGAGCAATAGATCGAGTGTTCATATAAATAATTTAGCCCACATTTATGTCCATAACTTGCTGAATAAAGTAGTTCAGGATGGCTCTATCTTTGGTCACCTCATTATGATGGTCCGTCGGAATAATTCTTTCAGAAATAAAATAATGTCAGGCCTTAGATACTACATTTAAACTAGTACAGGGAAAGTTAACTTTAACTCTATTTTTTATTTTCCAAGCCGCTTTCTCACTAGTCAGAAAAGAAATAACTTCATCTAAAGCCTGATCAGTAATAGAAAATGAATGATAGTGGCATCTATACACATCTTCTACAGAATAAAACTCATTTATTTTTTTTAGAGTAAATTCTACCCTTTTCCACGAACAAATACATAATCATCAGAAGCTTCAGGAAGGTTGGCATAAAATTCCATTACAATCCCAGTTATCGCATCGATTGTAAAATAGCAGAAGTTTTCCCATTGTCGAGTAATAATCAAACATTCAACTTCTCCTCCCGGATTCTTAAACCCTCGGTCCCGAATTGCTTTCTTATTTTCACAAATGTTATGAAATCAAGCACTGGATCTAAAGCTAAAAAATCTCTGCTTGTCAAATTCTACTTTCCTTTTGCTCGATCTAAGTGTCATAGGAAATCTAGAAAATTTTGAAAAATTTGAATAAATTCTAAAATTCCAAAAATCGAAATGTAAAACATTTTAAACTTCAAATCCCTATATAAGAGTTCATAACCAAAGAATTTTCTCAACAATTTCTCAAAAAAAAATTTCATATTTTTGGATCAATGCAATGTGAGTTAAATCTTTGATGACAATACAAAATTTTTGGTTTAATGTGTAGCTCTTACCTAGAGAAGATGAAATTTGAAGACTTTTAGCCTCTAAATCGCCTCAAATCCGACAACAATCAAGCCCTAGCCACCCAAACCAAAGGTTGAAGATGACTTAAGCATAAAAATGGTGGCCACAGTAAAAATTGTGACTTTTAAGGGGTTAAAATCTGTTGACGGGTCGAGGGCGTCGTTGACACTCGACACTGAAGGCCCGAAAATTTTATATTTTGATTTTTTTTTAATTTTCAATTTCCTATCGACTTACTTCAAAATTTTTAGTATTTTAAACACAAATTTTTATCTAACAATAATTTACAAAACAAAACATTTCACCAACATGAATTTTCACAAACAACAACAAAATAACTTTTATATATGAAAGTACACTTTTTCGAAACATAATTTTTTAATTACACAATCACACATATTAAACAAACTAATTATAAATCAGTGTTGAAATCAAGCCACAACTCTAAACGATGTCACAAAACTATACACATAATGAAAGTTCAGAAGTTTAAAGCAAAATTACACTAAATATATATAATGTTCTAAAATAGATAGAGAATTTAAAGTCTTCAATTATCACACCTTTTCTTAAGTGCTTTCTCCTCCTCTGATATCTCTCATAGATTGGTAATGAACATATAAGTTGTAGAAGGATCAGTACGAGAATTGATCTGTCGAATTTTCTTTGATCCACCAATTTTCTTTAAACATCCGACTAATTCTGCTTCAAAAGTTTCAGTGTGATCAAAATTTTCTTTCATTTTCCAATCTAGGTGATCAAAAAGGTATTTAAGATCTCTTACTGTATTCATAATACTATGAAGTTCCCTTTCAATTTTCTTCAATTTCTTTTGCAAAGCAAGCGAACTTCCAACTGTTGGTGGTATTAATAGAGTTGAAGCATGTGAAGATTGATCTATGATGGATTCTAATACTTAATTTCCATTTCCATAATAATTCTCATCTATAGGATTCATTGGCTCCCAAGGGAATAACATCTTTTCCCAACTTTCATATGGAACTTGGGCTTGACTGCAAATAAAAAAAAATGATAGATGGATGCCCAAGTCCATAAATTAGTCCATTAGTAAGGATACCCATAATAGATTGAAATATAATAGACACTATATCAATGGGTTTTCCATTTGAATGCAATAATTTAAAATAGTACATTCTTTAGTGACTCTACCAATTTTCATAGTAGGGAGTAATTTTGCAGCAATAAAGAAATGTCATTACTTCGAAATTGGATTAAGTAATGAAGTAGAGAAACTAACATATCCTTCATCTCGTATCTCCCACATATCACTTTCTTCCATCAAAAGATTATACACGTATTGCATCAAATCTCATGTAAGAATGAAATTGGTGTAGTGATAGATTGGACTGTTGTCTATCATATACAATTCATTAATCCTTACACGAGCAAATTGTACAGCCTTACCACGTACGAAGACAAAACCTTGAGTAATTCCATGTAAGATTGCATAAAACTCTTTCACCACAGGTATGACGACCGCATACGTAGTGTAACACAGAACTTCCTATCGCCTTCGTAGAATGATTTTATCAATCGGACCAGTAGGATTGATCACTCCATGATTAACAAATCCTCTTTCCTTGATCAATCTCCTCTTCTTAATAACTTACCATATAATCGTTGCGCATCGAAACTAATAAACTTTCTTTTGTTAAAAACTCGATACCTCAAAGTATTTATGGAATTGAAAGCCATGGAATCTGAAAATCAGAAGTTACTAAATGTCCAAGGATGTCTCTAGGCCTTTTTAAACTCATCTCGGCGATTATTATGAAGTGGAATCATGCCAAAACCCGCCAAATGTGGTCTAAAACCATCCAACCACACTTGGCGCCGTCGACGCTCCCGATTAGCGTTGACGGCGCTGATGTCCGTTATCTAGGGCGCCGTCGGCGCCTATTCTAGTGTCGTTGGTGCCAGTGGCAAAAATTGTAATTTTCATTTTTTTATTCAATTTGATTCCAAATTTTCCTCCAATATCAATATTTGACTTAGTTTATAATAAATGCAATTGTGTAGGATTATTATCTACTATTATATAAGACACTTAAAAAACTAAATAATAATACATAGCAATATAAGTATGGGTTGCCTCCCACAAAGTGCTTGGTTTAACGTCGTCAGCCCAACATACCATTTATTTAGTTGGGTTGACTTAACGTCAAAATTTCTTTAAATTGAGGTATGCGCCCTTCATAATAATGTTTCAAACGATGCCCATTAACTTTAAATATCTTTCCAGTGTTAGAATCTTTAATAACAATTGTTCCATAATGATAGAATTTAATCACTTTAAATGGTCCTAACCATCTAGATTTTAGTTTTCCTGGAAATAATCTCAATCTTGTATTATATAGTAGAACTTCTTGTCCAAGTTCAAATTTTTTCCTAACAGTCTTTCGATCATGCCATATTTTCATTTTCTCTTTATAGATTTTCGCATTATCATATGCTTCATTCTAATCTCCTCAAGTTCATTAAGTTGCAAAAACCTTTTCTCACCAGCATTCTTTAAATTAAAATTAAATTATTTAATAGCCCAAAATGCTTTATGTTCCAATTCTACTGGTAAATGACATGTTTTCCCAAAAATCAATCTATACGGGGACATTCTTATAGGAGTTTTATAAGCAGCTCTATATGCACAAAATGCAGTATCTAGTATAACAGACCAATCCAATTTAAAAGGATTTACAGCTTTTTCTAAAATGCATTTAATTTCACGATTCGATATTTATGCTAGACCACTAGTTTGAGGATGATAAGCAGTAGAGAATCTATGCATTATATCTTATTTCTTGATTAATTTTTCGATTATCTTATTCCTGAAATGAGCTCCTCCATCAGGAATGATTAGTCTCGACATTCTATATCTTGTAAAAATATTTTTAATTAAAAATTTAGAAACACTCCGAGTGTCACATCTGGGCACAATAATAGCTTCAATCCAGTAAGACATATAATCAACAACAAGTAATATATATAAATTTCCAAATGAAGGCATAAATGATCTCATAAAGTCTAAATCTGCAATAGAGTGCCACTTACAATATAGTTTACTATATCAGCATACCATGGTGCATCAATTTCATCAATACTATATAAATGTCCATGAAGGAAATTTTCTAAAATTTCATTTACAAAATTAGTTAATATTTTTATTTCTATTCTACACAAATGATCAGCTATTTGATTATCATTTCCTTTTCTATCTACCACGGTAAAATCAAACTCTTGCAATAGAAGTTATTTAGCATCCTTCTTTTACATCAAGTATTTAATAACAGAATGATTTGTATGCACTATACATTTAGTTCCAATTAAATTAGATCTAAATTTATCAAAGATATAAATAATAGCTAATAACTCTCTTTCAATCGTTGTGTAATTAATTTGAGCATTATTTAAAGTTTTACTAGCATAATAAATAACTTTAAAAACTTTATCGTGCCTTTGTCCTAATACAACCCTAATAACATAATCACTAACATCACACATTACTTCAAATGGTTTCTTCCAGTCAGGTGGTACTATTATAGGTGCAATGATTATTTTTTTTTTTAATAATTCAAATGTTGTTATGCATTCCTCATTAAAATCAAATTTCGTATCTTTTTCTAAAAGTTGGCATAGGGGTTTATTTATTTTTGAAAATTTTTTATGTAGCTCCTGTAAAACCAGCATGTCCTAGAAAACTTCTCACCCTTTTAACATTATTAGGAGGTGGTAATTTTTCTATAACTTGGATTTTTGCAAGATCTACTTCCATGCGTTATTCAGAAATTTTATGCCCAAGAACAATACCTCCTGCAATCATAAATTGACATTTTTCCCAATTTAAGACTAGGTTGATTTTTTCACATATCTCCAGAACTTTTTCTAAATTATTAAGACATAACTGAAACAAAGTCCCAAGTACAAAAAAATCATCCATAAATACTTCCTTTCTATGCTCTATAAAATTGGTAAAAATTGACATCATGCATCTTTGAATTGTTGCAGGTGCATTACATAGTCCAAAAGGCATTCTACGAAAAGCAAATGTTCCATATAGGATTGTAAACATAGTTTTCTCTTGATCCTCTGAAGCAATTGAAATTTTGTGATATCCAGTATATCCTTCTAAAAAATAATAGTATCTATTCTCAACCAATCTATCCAACATTTGATCTAGAAAGATCAAAGGAAAGTGATCATTTCTCGTGGCCATATTTAGTTTTCTAAAGTTAATACAAATTTGCCAACAAGTTACTTGTCTTATTGTTATTAATTCATTTTTCTCATTTTCTTCAACAGTCACTCCTTGTTTCTTCGAAACACAGTGAATTGGGCTTACCCAAGCACTATCTGAAATATGATATATAATTCCAGCATCTAACCACTTTAAAATCTCTTTTTTAACAACTTCTTTCATTATTTGGGTTTAACCTTCTCTGAGGATCCGCTTTAGGTTCATAATGTTCATCTAATAAAATGTTGTGCATACAAATTGAAGGACTAATTCCTTTAATATTTCTAAATTCCATCCAAAAGCCTTTTTATACTTTTTCAACATCTCTATCAACTTTTGTTCCTGAATTTCAATTAACTCATAAGATATAATAACATGCAATGTAGATGACTCTCCTAAAAATACATTTTTTAAATGGACAGGTAATATCTTCAATTCAAGTTCAGGTGGTTTAATACTTGAAGGAATAAGATTTTTACTATCATTTTTAAGTAGGTATAATGCTTCAAATTTTCCCTGATTATAATCTAAATCTTCTTCTTTTACTTTAGTTTCAGTATAAAAAATTTCTCCTTGCTTTAATTTGTCTCTGAATTCATTCTTAAACTGCTCATTACTTAGATAACCAGCTACTTCCATCCTGAAACATTTATTATCTTTTACTATTACAGGATATTTCATAGCTTTTGCTATATTAAATTTCACTTCTTGATCATTAACTCTCATCATTAATTCACCTTTTTGTAGCTTTTGTAATATTAAATTTTACTTCTTGATCATTAACTCTCATTATTAATTCTCCTTTTTGTACATCTATTACAGCTCTCCCTATTTCAAGAAATGGTCTCCCTAAAATAATAGGAATCTCTTTATCTTCCTCCATATCTAAATCTCCTTGTTACGAGAAATAGTCTCCCTAAAATTATGGAAATCTCTTTATCTTCCTCCATATCCAATACTATAAAGTCTACAGGGAAAATAAATTTATCCACTTTAGTAACACATCTTCTATAACTTCTTTGGATAAGTTATTGATCGATCAACTAACTGAAGAGTTACAATATTAGGGAAAATTTCTCCTAAATCTAAATGGTTAAAAATTGATAAAGGCATAAGATTGATACTCGCTTCTAAATCACATAAAGCTTTTCCATAAAACTTTTCACCAATTGCATAAGGTATAGTAAAACTACCAGGATCTTTTAATTTTTCAGGAAGTTTTTTCTGAATAATAGCACTACACCTTCACTAAGTGCAACGGTCTCATGATCTGTAAACTTCCTTTTCTTATTTAGTACATCCTTCATAAATTTCACATAACTTGGCATTTGCTCCAAAGCTTCAATAAAAGGAATATTTATCGTTATTTTTTATGCATCCTTCATAAATTTAGTATAACATGACATTTGTTCCAAAGCTTCAATAAAAGGAATATTAATCATTAACTTCTTAAGGATTTCAAAAATTTTATAAATTGTTTATCTTCATTCTTCTGTTTCAGTCATTAAGGAAATGAAGGTAAGGGTTTTTCTATGGGGCTCTGTGTTTGTTCATTTTCCTGTTGATCATTTTCCATTTCTTCCATTTCTTCATCAACTTCAGTTTCTCTTTGGATCCTTGTTTCAACTTCTTTTTCACTTCATAATTGAAAAGTTTTAATTTGCTCTTTATTTTGATCTTTTGGATTAACTTCCACAGTACTTAGAAGAATTCCAGAAGGTCTATTATTAAGTGCAGTAGCAATATGTCATAATTGATTTTCAATATTTCTAATAGTAACCCCTTGATTCTATATTTGACTTCCAATTTTCAACATTACTTCTTCCATCGTCAATATCTTTTGCTTAACTTGTGGGTCAGGGTTGGAGTTAAATCCCAGAGGATAATAAGGTCAAAAATTAGGATTTCCTTGATTGTTCCGATTTTCGAATTGATTCACCGAATTATTATGATTTTTCCAACTAAAATTAGGGTGATTTTTTCAACCAGTGTTAAAATAGTTAGAATAGAGATTGTTATTTTGATTATTTATAGTGTTTAAAGTTTTATAAGATGATTGAGTATCAATAATCCATCCTAGTGAATTCTCCTCTAATACTGGGAGTACTTGAGCAAAATTTGTTCCCATTTGATCAATCTTTTTAAAAATAACAGCAATTTGAGATGCCAAAATAGACATTGCATCAAAATCATAAATACTAGCTACTCTCTTAGGATTTACCCTTTCAGAGAGCCATTGAAAATTATTAGTAGCCATTTCTTCAATTAAAGAATATGTTTCATCAAAAGGTTTTCACATTAATGAACCACCTTATTGACCTTATTTTTGGTTGAGGTTTAGTTTTTTCCTCTTTAGTAGCCTAAGGTCTAGCCATAGGATTTTCCTATTGACTATTCTTAGAAAACTAGAAAAGGCACCCTCACCACTAGAAATTCCAAACTCTTCTCTACTCAACTTAAAGTTCCACATGTTGGTCTCAACCTCTAAATACTTAGTAGGTGGGGTCACTATGGGGGAAACTCAAGGTGAGTCATCATTAGGACTACTGGACCTTAAGATTTTCCATGGGTGTTGGTCTGGAGCTGAGGAACTCACTACACTTATCTGCACCCACAATCACTCACAACCCTGAACTCAAATTTTTAGCCTAGGTCCCTTGATCTTTTGGCATACTCATGTAGACGGTCCCCTAGACCTACTAGCCCTAGGGCTATGG
This sequence comes from Phalaenopsis hybrid cultivar, assembly GCA_002079205.1. Classification (NCBI taxonomy): domain Eukaryota; kingdom Viridiplantae; phylum Streptophyta; class Magnoliopsida; order Asparagales; family Orchidaceae; genus Phalaenopsis; species Phalaenopsis hybrid cultivar. Next base: position 212,795 of record JXCR01108937.1, read on the forward strand.
TTTAGCTAAGACCACTACATAGAGGACCCAAAATGGGGTCCCAATGGTATATGACTTATTGATGGTAGTTGGCACTCCAACTCTACAAAGATACCCAACCTACCATTTTGCTCCTGAGCACCCTAAATTACCTAAACTCCCTTGAAAACCTAAACTTTGCCAAAATTCCCAAGTTTACCCAAAATACCGAAATTTGATCAAAATTCATTTCAAATCTTTTGAAAACCTCCAAATTATCCAAAATTACCCAAAATCTCCAAAGATGGCCAAATTACCAAAATACCCCTCCATAGCCCAAAATCCCAAAAATTCTAAAAATTCCCAGAAAATCTCAATAAATCTAAAATATTACTAATTTCATTTCTCTTAACTACCACATGACCCAATTTGGCCAATTTGATCATCTTTAACCAAAACCCCCAAATTTACCTTTAAAGACCCATATTTCCCCAAATCCAACTCAAATGTCCATCAATTTGATCTCAATTGACCCCAATTTCAATACTAAACTCAAATTAACTTTTCATATGACCAAAATAAACCAAATCCAAGCCTAATTGGCCCATTATTTGAGTCCAATTTTGAGTTAGGTTAAAACCCCAACTTTGGCCACATCACCTAATCTCACCAAATTAAACCCATAGCCTAGTAAATTGGCCCCAGTTAATGTTGAAAAATCTTGATAAAATTCATATAAATCAAAATCAACCATCAATTGGCCTTGGTGGAGCCTCAAATCCATTTTATTTTGGCTTAAATCCAAAATTCCCAAATTTAGCCTTAAATTGGCTAAGTCCTCAAATTTTACCCAATTGATATTCTTAACCTCCAAATTGACATCCAATTCTTTTTGAAAACTCTTCATTAGGTCCCTATTGATCATTTACAATAATCAATTTGGACTTAGGCCAAGGCTAACCCAAGCTAGACCCAAGCCTAGCTCAACATGACAAAATTGATAAAAGTTCAAAATTCCCTCAAATTGATCCTTCAATTGAGCTCAAGACCACTTCCATCCTTCACCAAAGTTGTTCTTTATGATCATCTACACCAAATCATCTACACCAAATGAAACAATTAATTGGGCCAATTTACCTGGATAGCCTAGACCAAACCCAAGACTTGGTCATTTGCACCCATTTGGACCCATGCACTAAATGTGACCTAACCACCCTAAATTCACCAAATCAACTCCACCCCAGCTATTAGTTGGACTTATTGACCAGTCCAAACATGATGAAACCACCTAAATCATGCCATGGACCAAAGTTCCCCCAAATTAAGGGATATTATTTCCAAAAATACATGTGCTTAAGATATCCCTACCAAAATTAGGTATTATTGCACTAAATTACTGTGGCATTTTCCTCTGGGTTCCCTGAGCTCCTAGTCACCTCCCCCTGACCGGCCGGCCAGCCTAGTGGCTGAAAAAGATCAAAATTGAGAGCCACTCCCATGGCACCTCACCCAAAATCAAACCTAGAGGGCAGCTCATCCAAATCAAATTGAAGAGCTCTTCTGCCTTCCACCTAAGCACCACAATGCACCCAAACTTGTGCTCTGAGAGCCACCCCATGGCCATTTTTTTAAAATCACCTCCCACGACCATGGGAGGTGTGCTGAAATTTTCTCAGAGAGGCTTCTCCAAACTTCACACAGGAACTCACCTCCACGGCCATGGGAGGTGTGCTAAAAATTTTCTCAGAGAGAGCTTCCCAAATCACTCACAGAGCTTCTTTGAGACCTCCCCCTCCACGGCCATGGGAGGTGGTGCTAAACTTTTCTCAAAGGGAGCCTCCCAAATCACTCACAAAGCTTCCTTGAGATCTCCACAGCCCATTCCAATCACTCCACTGCCTTGATTACCTCTGTATAACCCTAATTTAGAGCTTAAAAATTAGGGCAGTAACATGATATCTCTCAAAACTCCACCAAACTTCAATTTCTTATGCCCACACCTTTACAACAGTAAGAGAAGACAAAGCCCCATCAAATTACCCTCTGAAATAGCCTCCACCATAGCTCTAGACCAACACCTGAAATCGAGCTGGTCTGAATTCATCTTTTGCCTTACACCACAATAAGAGGCTTAATACCTAGCATCCTTGGACCCCAACGAACATGCTGAGCACCTCTGATTGAAGCCTCCCTTCTCAGAGCAAAGGTATAAAACTTCTCCTCCTCCCGAGCCTATTTTGATTCTCCATTTACTTGGGCTTGATTTCATGAAACATTAACCGTATGGATGTGTTCGCCTCAATAAGACGAGCATTTTAAAAAAAAATTCACTTAATTTGGTTGAGAAATGAGAGAGATCATAAGCCTGAAGGTGGACGGCTCTCGGCCTAAGCCATTGGGGACGATGACCATGAGCCGTCCGATCATGCGTGTATCAAATGGATGGCCAAGATGAAGCCGAACAATGCTTCTTTACATATACAACGGGACGCGTGGCTACTGGCATGGACAACGACGTCAAATAGGAGCGCTCTACATGGAGTTTTGGAGCTGCCTAGGATCTACAAGGCGCTGCGTGGATAAGTAGAAAAAAGGGCTTTTTCTATATATTTAAACTCCCTAAACTTGAAAAATCCATAACTTTGTGTAGAAAAATCACAAAAATAAAATAAAAATACCCTCTTGCTCAATGAACAAAGGAGAATGATGTGGAATAAATTTAAAGTCCATTTGATGCATAAAATTTTTTTAACCAATTAAACACTGTTTAGGATTATTTGATTCTCCATGCATTTTGATACATCTCCTTGGCTTGAAATTTTGGCATATTGTAGCCTCTATCAAGGGAAACATCCTCTGATTTTTCTAAAGTCAGAGAAAGTTCATATACAGAGATCCATATTTTTCAAGTTCTTGCACATTATTTCCTTAAAATAATCATGGAAATTAGCATATTTAGAAAATTCTAATAAAATTTTGGAAGGTCCACCTTAACCAGAGAAGCTTTTGGAAATTATTTCATGGGTCAAGTCATTTAAAATGCACTTAAATTTTACAAGCACTAAATCACTAAAATAATTAATTTTGGAAGATATAAACATTTAAATAGTTGATTTTTGATCGCCAATGTGGTTTATGATCCATAGAAATCATTACAAAAATTTCAAAAAATTTTGAGTTCATTTGATAACATAAGTTGATTTTTAAAGATAAATACCACTTTTGACACTTAAATGATTTTTAAAAAATCAAAATATAACAAAAAAAATTATGAAACTTAATTTTTTTGAGTTCTCTGTGATCAGGGATATTTTATAAAAATAAAATAATATTTAGAATAAAAATTTGATTTTTTTGCCTGTTTTAAATATTTAAAAATTCATAAAAAAACACAAAAATAACAAAATTCATGGAAATGTTCTAAATTACTTCCTAATCACTTAGGAACAATTAGAATATTTTTCCTCATTTTATAAATAAGGATATTGAATTTCAAAGCTTAAAAATAATTTTTAAAGGCTAAAAATGAGTTTTCACTAAAATAATTCCAATAAATTAAAGAAAAATCAGAAAAAATATGAAATTTGCTCCTCTAGGTTCTCTAACCTCAGAGAGATTTTTCAAAGACACAAAACTTAATTTTCTTTTTTAAAAATATTTTATTTTTATTAAATAACCGAGAAATTAAAATAATTCTCATAAATCACAATGAATTCAAAAAATCATGAAATTTGGTCCAAAGGCTTCTCTGGTTTATGTCTACCTCCAGAAATAATTTTAAAGGATTAGAATTTACCTTGGTCAAGTTAGGAATTTTCTTTGAAAAATCTTATTTTTGCATAAAAATAGTTATATAAAAATTAAATTTTAAAAAATCACATTTTCTCCTCTAATGTCTTAATTGACTCATGACTGAGGTAGGATAAAAATTTCAAAGTCATTTGAATTGAATTTGACAAATTATGAAGTGTTAGAGCCTTAGGGGCAAATGTGTAATTTTGAAAATTTAGCCTTAATTAACATTTAGGCTTAAGTCAAG
>JXCR01108937.1:217309-227867 GCA_002079205.1 Phalaenopsis hybrid cultivar
AGAAGACTCGCCAGGTACGCTTTTACAGTTTATAGTACCGTCTTTCTTGTGCCTTTTCCTTACATGCTTTATGCTTATGTTGTTTCTTTTTATACTTGCATTTTCCTACATGTATGAAAACAACATAAAATTGCATGTTAACCAAAACCAAAGCCCAAAACCAAAACTAAAATCAGCCAAGATAAAATCCATCGCCACAACATTCAAAATATAAAACAACTCAAAATTTAATCACAAACATCACACAAAACTACAATTGCAACTAAATTAATATGTTTGTATTAGATGATCGAGAATCCCTCAGAGGAGGTAACCTACGGTTGCTAACGAGGCTTCCCACAGTTTAAATGAAATTATGGAACTCATTAAGTTAAGTTTTGTAAGTTCATTTGGACTAAGTAAATACAATAGAGTGCCAGAACGAGGGAATTGTAGGATCTTAATCGGTGTCGCTCTAAAAAACTTTAATATGCCCTCATAAAATTTAAAGAACTTTAACCATTGGGCCAACCTTAAAACTTGACACACTAGAAAACTCAAACTCGTCGCAGTGAGGAACTTAGAGCTAGCATGGTGGGCAGCACGACCATCTTCAACAGCAAAACCTGTCTTCCCCAGCTAAACCAATCTTCCTTCCTTAGACTTAAACAACAAAGTCATAGGACTTTGAGGTTGCTTGCTTATGCAACGTAAATCCTCACATCATCTTTAGGCCTGCTATACAATATAAGCCCTAACTCGTCTTAAGATTCTGAGGTTGTCGTTTGTCATGACCTAAATCCTCATATCTTCCAAGCTATTTGTGTGATTGTTTCACATGAATGTAAGCCCTAACTAATAAAATTGGCAGGATGAAATTAAAATTTTATCCTCTAAATTCAAACCAAACATTAGGATAGGGAAGTCACTGAGGTTCTCCTCTAGGATCCATGACATCCCCTAGTTCTTCCTCCTTTGGATTCTACAATAAAATATTCTAAATTTGAACCAATCCCCTTTCACACCTCTACGTCCGATTTCATTGAAAAGTCCTACCCTTTGAAATTCCTTGAAGATAATATTTCCTGATTTTTATCGAGAGTCTTTTTAAGTGACTTTGGTCATTTAAGATGTAATTAACTTTAGGGACTTGCCCTTATAGGAAGCATGTCCGAACCCAGCTTAATATAAAACCTATTTAATCCTTTATATTAAATAGGGGAACCTATCGGCAAATACAAAGGTTTTGTAGACCAAACGGACGTCATACTTTCCTTAGTTTATTTGATTGGCAAATACAAAGGTTTTGCAGACCAAACGGACGTCATACTTTCCTTAGTTTATTTGATCGAACCTCATCCTCAAGTCTTGTGTTTATCCTTCGGGATAGGTACAGGATTTGAGGTACAGTGCTCTTTCATTTAGTCTTGTGTTTATCCTTCGGGATAGATACAGGATTTGAGGTACAGTGCTCTTTCATTTTACAATGGTTTCGCAGACCAGACGGACGTCATACTTTCCTTAGTTTATTTGATCGAGCCTCATCCTCATACCAAACGGACGTCATACTTTCCTTAGTTTATTTGATCGAGCCTCATCCTCAAGTCTTGCAGACCAAACAGACATCATACTTTCCTTAGTTTATTTGATCGAGCCTCATCCTCAAGTCTTGTGCTTTGGGATAGATATAGGATTTGAGGTACAGTGCTCTTTCATTTTAAACTATGAAAACTATGGGGTTCGGGATAGATAGATGATTTGAGGTATAGTGCTCTTTCATTTTAAACTGTAACAAAATGGGGTCAGTTTGATTTCATACTTCAACGTCCTTCCGAAGCGGGCGACAGGATTTCAATTCGGGCGACCGACAGCTTCTTACGGGCAACTCTCCACAAACCCCCAAAATAGCGCCGACACCTTTTGGCGACATCGCTGGGGACAATCTTTTTTCTCTATACAAATCAGGAAATATTATCTCCACACATCAGTAATGTGTCCATGCCCCTCTTGGACCAAATTACCCTTATTCCGTTGACATACTTTACCCAATTGTGTCTTGGGAAGGTACAATTAACTCCTTGGACTTCAGGACTAGCTGTTCAACTATTTTTGAACAGAGGGGTTCAGAAGGCCATTAAGGACTCTTTAATTTTTTATATGGAGTCGGATCCCCAATAGGTGTGTCGGTGGACTAGTTCCACCTGGATATTTTCTGCCACTAATTGGGTCCTGCACTGGGTCCTAAAATATTTTACATCTCCCTTCTAAATTTAATTTGTTATTCCACAAATTAAACCAAATCTTGTTGTTTTACGCGCACTTTGAAACTTTCTTGCATTAATTAAATTTTACACACCTTAATTTTTTAACCCGCCCGGTCTACAGATAAACCTCTATTTTCAGTGCTTGCACTAAAGATTACGAGGTTTTGGCCATATAGCTAACCCTAAAATTTTCTATTTTTTTTTAAAAAGCCTGCTATTGATGGCTGACTTTTTTCCGACAATTCACAAAGCTTGCAACATCGCTCCTACCATTAAATTTGCAGCCGGATTTGAAGATTTTGAGATCATCCTTAGGAAAGCCCCGTTTGTGGTAATGAAGATCACTGCTCCAGAAATACAAGAACCATCTGCAGAATTCAGTTTGAACTGCCTTCAAAACTTCCCTTCCTACAAGAAGGCTAAAGTTACTGTCGTCACGGCACCCACCAAACCTGCTATCCCCGCTGCTGCTAAGGGGATGGAAGTGATGATTGTTGAAGATCCGACTAAGGGATTAACTTTCCCACCACCCGTGTTTGAAATCGGGTCAAGCTCAAGGACTGTACCACTGACCCGAACTTAAAGGAGCAATCGCAATAGAAGAGTTCGGAGGGCCATTAAAGCCCAGGCTCTCGAGGAGACACCCGTTGAGGAGGAACCTCATCAAGATGAAGAAGTGCTACTGGAAACTTATCCACTCCTACGAGGGAGTAGATTCCATCCTCTGACATACCGGAGGATGACTGCCGCATTACCATCACTTTATGGGCACAGTAAGGAGGAAAAGAAGTTCACTCCTATCACTCGAGTTAGCGCAGTTTTTAGAAGGCTTGCTACCAAAGAAGGATGTTCAGTTAGTGTGTTACTTAAACCAGTGGGAGATGCAATTTCCCCTCGCATGAAGAAGGAAATTTTGAAAGGTGTCACATCCGTCAGACAATCCCGTAAGACAACTGGAGCACCGCCTGCTCGCATTCCCGTTTGGCTCCGCTTAGGGAACAGAGTTGATACCGCAGTGATTACTACTGATCATACTACCACCAGGGCCATAGGCCGTTGACCGGTTAAGTCGAGGCTAGGTCTGAAGATCTTACCCATCATTCCTGCAATCCCAGAGATAAAGACAAAGCGATTACCTGACATTGTAGTCGGTCTACACCACTTGGAGCATACCTTCTCTCGATATACGAATGTTTCTATAAAGATGCCCTGACCTGAGACATTATCGTTGAAAAAGAAGAGGGTATGGGTACCCAAGGTCGCTGCACCGATACAGTTTAGTGAGCCTGCATGACAGGAAGTAAAACCAGTGCTGAGATATCTGACATCGTCGCGATAATAGCCAGCAAGATGGAGGAACAAGTAGAGGATATCCACCAAGGTCATCCAGATCTTAAAACAATTAAGGAATCAATAATTGAAGAGAATGTTGAGAAACTCAAGATTAAGATTTTCAAGTTTGCTCGAGAGCACACAGTTTCCGTCAATAGTGACAATGAAGATTTTGATTACAATGATTACCTGGAGGAGGATTTCAAAAACCAGAGCCACCATATTTTTGCGCGAGGCTACACAGTGATGCCGTTCGGCCTAAAGAATGCCGAAGCAACATATCAGTGTACAATGATAAAGATTTTTTATGACCTCATTCACAACCAAGTAGAATGCTACGTGGATTATTTGGTCATCAAAACAAAACAAAAAATAGACCATTTGTACGATTTGAGGATTGTGTTTGAACGGTTACGACGACATGACCTTAAATGAATCCCTTAAAGTGTGTTTTTGGCGTTACCTCCTGGAAATTTCTAGGATTCATTGTACATCATCGGGGAATCGAGATCAACTCAGTTAAGATTAAAGCTATCTTCGAAATGCCTCCCACTAAAATCTTGAAATAGTTACGTTCCTTCTAGGGGAAGTTGGCATATCTGAGACGCTTTATTTCTAATCTCTCAGGTAGGTAGCATTAATTAAAAAAGATGCCAAATTTATTTGGGAAGAGAAATGCCAGCGAGCCTTTGAGGACGTTAAACAATATTTAATGACACCTCCTATTTTGGCAACCTCTATCCTAGGGAAACCTCTGATACTATATACTGCGGCTTTAGATGACTCTCTTGGAGAACTCTTAGCCCAAGTCAATGATGAGGGTAAAGAAAATGCACTCTACTATATGAGTCATCGTCTAATACCGACGGAGATAAGGTATCCACCTATTGAGAAGCATTGTCTGGTGTTAATTTTTACAGCCTAAAAGATTAGATAATACATGCTTTCTCATAAGATTACCCTGATCTCAAAAGTTAATCCATTGCAATATTTGATGACCCAACCAACACTCTCCAGATGTTTAGCGAGGTGGTTGATGATTTTATTAAAATTTGATATAACTTTTATTCCCCTCTGTGCTATCAAGGGACAGATACTAGCAGACTTTCTCGCTACACACCCACTGCCAGCTGGGTCCTCTCTCAATGACGAGTTACCAGATGAGCAAATACTACAAATGGAATTCTTTAGTGCACAACGCTGGGAGATGTACTTTGATGGTGCTTCATCAGCCAGAAAAGACAAAGGGTCAGGCACAGTTATACCAGGCAAAGCAGGAATTGGTTTGATCTTTATCAGACCAAACAAGGGTATGTTGAGGTTCTCATACCACCTGACAGAGCCGTGCACCAATAATGAAGCAGAATACGAAGCTTTAATCACCGGATTGGAAATGGTAATCTCAATGGATATAACAAACATTGCCATTTATGGTGACTCTCAACTTGTCATCCAGCAGGTCGCCGGACAATACTGAATTCTGAAACCAAGATTAGCAGAGTACCATCACTACACAATGAAGCTCCTAGAGTAGATTCCTGAGGTGACTTTCTACTGGATTCCTCGGGGAGATAATGCCCATGACGACGCTCTAACAAAACTCGCTAAGGAAATGGCATGTCCCCCAGAGGATTCCCTCGAAGTCACGGTGCAAGGAAGACGAGTCTTGTCCCGAAATGACTTCCAAACTCTGCACAAGCTTGGAAAAGAAGAAATAATAAATACAGTTGCAGACATCAATAAAGATTGGCGCTAGCCATTAATAAAATATGTGCATGTTGGAATACTGCCAGAAGACAAGTCTGAGGCGCACCACATCACAAGGAGGCCTATGTCTTACACCCTGGTAGGAAATGTTCTCTACAGAAGATCATTCGACCAGATGTGGCTACTGTGTTTGAGCAGAGTCGAAGCACAAAATATTGTCAAAGAATTACATGCCGGATTGTGTGGTGCTCACTAGTCAAGGCCAAAAATGAAAATGAAGATCAAAAGACTCGGGTATTATTAGCTAGCAATGATGTCCGATTGCATGGATACAGCCAGACGATGTCACCAATGCCAGGTTCATGGGGTGGTCTTACTCCAGCCTTTGAATGTGCTACACCCAAATGTTGTCTCGTGCCAATTCGAGTGTTGGGACACAAACATAATAGGTCCGATAGACCCTCCATCATCCAGAAGACACACGTTTATACTTGCCGCTATAGATTACTTTTCGAAATGGGCAGAGGTAGTACCGTTACGTGAGGATATGGTAGAGCACGTCCTTCAATTTTTTGAAAGCCAAATCATCTACCGTTTCATAGTACCGTGAAGAATAATCTCTGACAATGGGATATCTTTCAAAAGTACAAAGATCAACAATTTCGTCAGAAGACGAGGGATAGATTGGAGATACTCTACAATTTACTATCCCAGAGCAAATGGTTTGGCTCAAGCTTTCAACCAGACACTGGTAGAGATTTTGAAGAAAAAACTGGATGAAAACAAAAGGGATTGGTACAACAAACTATTAGAAGCCTTATCGGCCTATCAGACGACTTTGAGAACTCCCACTCAGTGTGAACGACTTTCAGACACTGGTTCAGATTTTATGGGCCTACCGAACGACTTTTAGATAGGATCACTCTCTCTATCTTCACTATCACTCACAATTTCTACCTCTCACACACACGCTCTCTCTCATTGTTCCAGATATCAGAAGGGATAGACAGAAAAGAAGGTAGAGAAGAAACGATGAAGGGAGAGAGGCAAGAAGGGATAGACAAGGAGGGATGATGGAACAGAAAGGTAGGGAGGAAAAGAAAGAAGAGAAGTAGAAAGAGGGATAGAGAAAGAGATGGGGGGAGGAGATAAATTTAGGGAGAGAGTGAGAGAAGAGCATTAAAATAGAGAGATAAAAAGCAAGTAAGAAATGTGAGTAAGAGAGAAGAGAGAGAAAGAGTTGAGAGAGGAGGGAGTGAGTGGGAAGGTGTAAGAGGGAGAAATATATAGAAGAGAAAAATAAAGAGAGTAAGTGAGAGAGAGAGAGATAAAAGGGAGAGAGGAGGTGAGTTATGGAAGGATAGAGAGAAGGAGATGATGAGCTAGAGAAAGGAAGGAAGACAGTGAGAGATCTACCCATTCTACTTAGTTCTCCTCTATCCACCCCTCCCTCATGCTCTCTTCCCCTCACAAAATCTATGATCCACTCTTCACTCACTATCGCCCTCCCTCTCTCCTCCTCTACCTCTCTCTCTCCATTCCTATCCTTCTCTCTCTCTTTTGCTCAATATCTATCTCTATTATGTGAGAGGTAGAAAGAATTAAAAAAGGGGGAAGGGAGAGGAGAGAGGGTGAGGCACATAGAGGGACAAAAAGGGAGGGAGAGAGAAATAAGTGAGATTGTGTATAATATAATGAAATAAGGATTGGAGAAAGTGAGATAAATTAAGAAAGGGAGAAGTCAAGGTATATGAAGAGGAAGAGGGTGAGAGATACAAATAGAACAAGAGAGGGCAAAAGGGAATGAGAGTAAGAAAAATAAAGTGGGAGATAGGTAGAGAGAGTGGTTGAAAGTACGATAAAGAGAGAGGGAGATAGGGAGAGAGATATATCTAACATGAGTTTTAGAGAAAAAAGAGAGAGGTGAGTAAGAGAGAAAGAGAAAGAGAGCGGGGGACAGAAAGTGAGAGAAATATCAAAAGTGCAAGACAAGTGCAAGAGTGAGAGAGATGAAGGTAGTATGCGAGGGAGATTGTGAGGTGAGGTGAATGGAGTGAGGGAAGAAAAGAGAGAGGGAATGAGAGTAAGAAAGAGATACAAAGAATGAAAACTAGAGGGACAAGAAGAATGAAAACTAGAGGGTAGCAAATAGAATTTGTCAATGATGGGAAGAAGAGAGAAAGTAAAGTGATTGTGACATCTCACCCTTCTCTCTCTTCTTTACACCCTCCATCTTTATCATATCTCTCAATGTCTCTCTCAGTCTTTCTTATTCTCTCCATCTTTATCATACCTCCCCCTCCTCTCTCTCTTTCTCTTATGTTCTCTTATTGACCTCACTTTTGCTTGAGGTTTAGTTTTTCCGCTTTAGTAGCCTAAAGTCTAGCCATTGGACTTTCCTATTGACTATTCTTAGAAAACTAGAAAAAGAACCCTCACCATTAGAAATTCTATCTTTTCTCTACTCAACTAGAAAAGAAACCCTCACCATTAGAAATTCTACCCCGTGATAGCGGAACGAGATCTCTCTAGCTTTATAAGGATATTATACATGTCTTTCAGAATTTCTTTCATGGTATGGATCCCCCTAGATATTTCAGTGCTTCTATCATTACATTGAATCCAAAGAATTAGAATAGGAATAGTTGGGGAGATTACAGGCCCATCAGTCTAACTAATGTGATTTCCAAATTGATCAGCAAGATTATTGTTTTCAGGCTTCAGCCACATTTTCAGTACCTCATCAGTGATAATCAAGTTACATTTTTCAAAGGGAAAAATATTACTGATAATATTCTGCTTGCCCAGGAACTCTTGTTGGATCTAGATAGAAAATGTAGAGGAGGAAATGCTATTTTGAAATTTAACATAAGCAAGGCCTATGATACAATCAACTGGGACTTTATTCTTGATACTTTACCTGCTAGAGGCTTTAATGACGAGTTCATCAATTTGATTCACAGATGGCTGAAGAATAATGAACATTCAGTTTTGATTAATGGTAAATTCCATGGCTTTTTTAATGCTTCCAGGGGAATCAAGCAAGGAGACCCATTGTCCCCAACCATCTTCATCCCAGCTAAAGATTATTTTTCTAGACAGTTGAACGAGTTGTTTATTGCCTCACCTCACTTGGCTTATCATCACAGATCCAACATTATTATAGCCATTTAACTTATGTAGATGATAATATTATTTTCTCAAATGCTTCAAAAAATACTGTCAGAAAGGTGTATAAATGCCTTCTACATTTTCAGCAAGCCTCAGGTATGGATCTTAACCAACAGAAATGTCAACTCCGTGTTAACACTAATTCTACTCCTCAGATCAAGCATTGGATATCTGAACACACTGGTTTCAGCTATAGTACTCTTCCCATCAAGTATTGGTGTTCAATTACTTAAAGGAAGAACTAGATAAATCTAATTTCTAGAAGTTATTGACAAAATCAAAGCTCAACTTGACTATTAGACTAATTCTTTTTTTGTCAAATGGTGGAAGGATCACAATTTAGAGGAGCATTCTGACTGTCATGCCCTCATATGTCCTTCAAATGTTGACTATGCAAATGGGTACATAAGTAGCAATTGGATGAATCTTTTATAAATTTCTTTGGTCTGGACAAAGGAAGCAATACCACTAGCTCCCTTGGCAGAAGATGTGTAAACATTTGCAAGCTGGTGGGCTAGGTTTCAAGGATTTTCAACATTTGAGCTTTATCTACCTCTACAAATTATGGATCAGACTTAGGGCCCAGGACAGTCTTTGGGCCGGATTTATGATGGGGAAGTATTACAGGTTTATACATCCTACCCTGGTATCAAAAAAAGTGGGGGACTCTAGATTGTGGTCCAAAATGTTGAATATCAAAATTAAGGCTGAAGAACTTTTCTGTGGGAGCTGGGAGAAGGATAAGTTAACTTCTGGTTGGATCACTGGGTCAGCAATGGGGAGATGCTTGAATGCCCTATCTCCCATCCTAACTTTAACAGTCAGGTCAAAGACTTTTGGTCTAAAGATCAGTGGAACTGTGGGACGCTCAACAATGTCTTATTAAGTGAACAAGTTAGATGGGTTAACGATACTCCTTTCTCATCTAATCAAAAAGATAAAATTTTTATTAAACATGTCATTTCTTAGAGATTATCTGCCTACATTTATCATCAATTTTTTAATTGGTATCAGGTGGCCTGGGGTAAAGCCATTTAGGGTAAGCTCCTAACTCCTTCCATGTCATTCTTCTGTTGGAAACTTTGGCATTCCTTACTCCCTAATGATGATATATTAAAGATGAAAGTTCTGAGAGGGCCTTCAATCTTCCATCTATGCAATGCTTCAGAAGAATCATTGGAGCATTTATTTTTTACCTATAATTTCTCCTAAAGAATCTGGTTAGGGCTTCTGAATCATCTGAAAATTGACACTTGCAACTTAAATTGTCTCAAGTTTATCACATTCTGAGAGGATTGATAGAATAGTAACCTCTTAGTGATCCCTTATTTGGTTGCTTGGTTTATATGGATGTGCAGAAATCAATTTAAGTTTAAGGAACAATTTCCTAGGTCAAATTTAGTTATCTTAAACTGTACTTCTTACATTCAAAAATTGATCAAGTACCACCATTTCTTAAATGTAATAAAGAATTGGACACCTAGAAAGACCAATTTTCATCCACATAAATCCAGATTAGTTTTTTTGGAGCCTCATACTAATGGCTGGCTGAAGTTAAACACTGATGGTAACTTTTCAAAAGGTCATGCTGGTGTTGGGGGAATCTTTAGGAACTCTCATGGCAATTGTATTTTGTACTTCACTGCTCTTATAGTGGCCCTTGATGCTTTAGAGGGAAAATTTAGAGCTATTTACTGGGCCATCAGAATTGCTCATCAATGCTATATGGGCCCCCTAATTGTAGAAACTGATTCTACTATTTGCATTAACATTTTGCTTGATGATGATTCTCCACCTTGGAACCTAATTAAGTGGAAAATCTAGTTGAAAGTACTCTTACACTACTGTAGGGTGGAATTTAAATATATTCACAAGGAGGGCAACTGCTCTGCCCATTTGTTTGCTTCCTAGGGAAGGAACACTGAGCAAATCTATGTTGGGAATGCCCCTATCTCACAACTATCTTTCCTACTTAATGGGGGATAATATGGCTCTCCCTTACTTTACTATCTTGTACCAGTGTTGTAGATATATATATATATATATATATATATATATATATATATATATATATATATATATCTCTCTCTTATACACATATATAT
>JXCR01108937.1:228038-286895 GCA_002079205.1 Phalaenopsis hybrid cultivar
GGGGGTCATAGTATATATATATCAAAAGATGTATATATATAAATGAAGGAAAACTTCATATATATGTCATCTTATATGTAAAAGCATATATATGGAACACCAAAAGGAAGAGGACCAAGAAGTTACAGCATTCTGCAAAAAGGTAAATTTGACAGGTCTCCCTTGAGAAGTAAATGAAGAGAAGGGGGCAGTTTTTTTTGATACATTGACTCTATCTGTCTCAGCTCCAGCTTGAGCAAGCCAATGAGCAGGTCTGTTACCTTCTTTGTGCATAAAATTGAATTGCAGATTGAGCTCCTAAGACTTACAAGAAATTTTGTTCTTCCATTTCAGAATGTGCCAGGGGCAGCTTATGTTATTCAGGAGGATATTAATCATGACCTTGGAATCAGTCTCCACAATCAGATTATGAAAATTGGCCTTGGATACAATCAAGATGGCCCAGTAGATAGCCAGAGCCTCAGCTTCCAGAGCATCAGCAGCAAAGATAGGAGTTTGGTAATGTAGCAGACACTTACCCATAGGATTCCTGAAGACACCTCCTATGCCAGCAGAGGTCCTAAAGAAACTGCCATCAGTATTGGCTTTCAACCAACCATTAGGAGGTTTGACCCAATAGATAAGTGGTTGCTCAATTAAGGGTTGATTCACCAATGAGTTGGTTTTGAAAAGGTCAAGAAAAGTTTTCCACTGTGTGAGTTTTTTCAAAAAGGCTAAACAGTTAGCAGCCACCTTAGTTGGATGTGGTAAAAGCTCTTCAAATTTGGCCTTATTTCTGGCCATCCAAGTGAACCAAGCCACCACACAAGGTATCACCTGAAGTTTTAGCTGAAGCCATTCATTCCAGCAGGATAAAAATTTCTGCCATGTAAGATTGATGGTATGGACTTTCAAGTTTCCAAGTACAATAGACCAAATCTGCTGGACAAAATGGCATTGGAAAAATAAGTGATCAGTTGTTTCCTCTTGCCCTTTACATAGAAGACAACAAGAGGGACCTCTCAATCCCTTCAGTTTCAGAATGTCATCAGTAGGTAGGCATTTTGAGAAGATTCTCCAGCAGCAGAAGGACATAGAGGGTGAGAGGAAAATGTTCCAAAAGGGTTTCCCCCAGAGACAGTTCTCACCATGGTTAAGTTGGGAGTAGATGTAACCAGTAGTTGACTGGGAGACCCCTTGCTTGGGAATGAGAATGTCCTTCTTAGTAGTATTCAAAGGAATGTTGTTAATCTTTTTGATGGTATGGTTATCCAGCATGTTGGTCAAGGCAGTAGTGTTCCACTGGTTTTCATTCCAGTAATCAGAAACTTTGGCAGATGTTGGGTGGGGAGTAGTTAGCATGTCAGCTAGTTTTCCATCCCCCAACCAGTTGTCAAGCCAAAAGTTGATGTTCCCCTCTCCCAGGTCCCATATAAAGTAGTCTTCAGCTTTATCTTTATGTTTAATCATGTGAGACCAGATCCTGGAGTCTCCCAGTTTGGATGTAGCAAGGGTGGGATGGGATCCTCTACAATACTTGCCTTTGAGAAAAATAGCCCAAAGTGACTCTTGAGCTCTAAAATGAATCCACAACTTGCAGAAGTTGATCAGATGAAGATGTTTGAAACTTCTAAAACCTAAACCTCCATTCTGAGTAGGTTTACAGATAGAGTTTCGGTTTGTCCAGTGCTTCTGCGTTCTTTGCCCTGACCAAAGAAATCTGTTGAAAGTTGTTTCAAGAAGTTGCTGAGTGCTCTTTTTCATAGAAACCATTTGTAGAAGGTAGGAGGGGAAGGTAGACAGTACATGCTTAAGGAGAGTAATCCTTCCACCATTTGATAGGAAGGAATTAGTCCAATGAGTGAGCTTAGCTTGAATTTTTGTCACAACATCATCAAATTGGATCTGTCTAGTCCTTCCTTTCAGTAGAAAGACCCCCAGATATTTCAGATGAGTGTGGGGGGTTTGAAAGCCAGTAAAAACAAAGACCCAGTGTTTGAAAGGTTGTTTAACTCCTTTGTTGTAATAGAAACAACACTTTTGTTTATTCAGCTGTAGCCTAGAGCAAGACAGAAAATCATTGAGAAGGGTTTGAATTTGTTTTGCAACAGGTTTAGTGGCCTTAGAAAAAATAATAATATCATCTGCATAGGAGAGATGGCTAATGGCAATGTTTGAACTGTGCTTAAACAGGTTGTGAGGAGATATGTTTGGAATTTGATTGAGAATAAGGGAAAGATAGTCAAAGACAAGAATGAAAATAGTGGGGGAAAGGGGGTCACCTTGTTTGATTCCCCTAGAGGCAGTAAAGAAACCATAAGTCTTTCCATTGATGAGAATAGAATGAGCATTATTAAACAACCATCTTCTGATTAAGCATATAAAATCCATATTGAAGCCTCTAGCCTGCAGAACCTCTTCAATGAAATCCCAGTGTATGGTGTCATAAGCCTTGCTAATATCCAATTTGTAAATCAGATTTCCTCCTCTGCATCTCTTATCAAGGTCTAGGAAAAGTTCCTGAGCTAAGAGGACATTGTCCACAATGCTTCTACCTTTGATGAAGGCAGTTTGGTTACTGCTGATGATTCTGTTGAGGTGAGGTTGAATTCTGGCCACCAAAATCTTGCTGATGATTTTAGAGATCACACTAGTGACACTTATGGGTCTGTACTGGTCCCATCTGTGACACACATTCTCCTTAGGGATAAGGACAATGGTGGAAGAGGTGAAAAATTTGGTAGGTTCAATACCAGTGAAAAAAGCCTGTACAGCATCCACTACATCATGTTTAATGACATTCCAAGCAGATTTGTAAAATTCAGCAGAAAATCCATCTGGACCTGCTGCTTTATTACTGTCAATAGAATTTAGAGCAAATTTAATCTCCTCTTCAGAAGGAATGTCAGCAAGCTTGAGAGTAGAAGTGTAACTTCTGCAGTGGTCGAATAAATTTCCTTTAACTTCAGTCCTAGCAGCCTCACTTCTAGTAAAAATCCTTTTGAAATGCTCAACAGCACTATCAGCAATATCTTGTGGATTTTTCAGCCAAGCACCCTTTAAATCTTTGATCTTATGAATTTCATTGCATTTCCTTTTGTGGTTAATAATAGCATGATAATAATTGGAGTTTCTGTCCCCCAAGCAGAAATGGTTTTGTGCAGCTTTCTAGTGGAGGAGTTGTTCTTGCAAATGGATAGCATTTAAAAGTCTTTCATTGGCATTGTAAAGATCATTTTCCAAACTAGGATCCAGGCTGATTTTGGATTCCAGTTCCTTTACAGTGTCTTCAGCTTCTACCACTCTTGTGTTTAAATTCCCAAAGGTCTGCCAATTCCAGGCTTTGAGCTTAGTAGCAAGCCTTTTGTGGAGAATCCATAACTTCACCCAAGGATTGCTGTTATGATAGCTGTTCCAAACTGTACTAACTTGATTCATAAAGTCTGGATGGGAAGACCAGACATTTAAATATCTGAACTTACTTTTGGAAGGGCTTAAAGAGCTGCTGATAGAGATCAAAAGAGGTCTGTGATCTGAACCAGACATTGAGAGGTGAGAGACAGATGTATGTGAAAATTCATTGAGCTAGTGATCATTTACAAGTGCTCTATCAATTCTTTCCCAAACCTTACCTTTTCTCCAAGTGAATCTGTGGCCAGAGAAACCCAAATCAAATAATCTAGCCATGTGCATGTTGTCTAAAAAGAAGTTCACTTAGTTGTATCAGGAGGTCTGCCTCCAATCTTTTCATCAGAGGAAGTAATGTAGTTGAAATCACCACAAATCAGCCAATTAGAGGAGGTGTTAGTGCTCAGTTTAAGGAGCTCCTTCCAAAGCTCCACTCTCCCAACAGAAGTGCTAGTGGCATAGACAAAAGTAGCATGTGCAAAATGGCCAGCCATAGAAAGGGATACATGTAAAAATTGAGGATGATCTACAAGAACTTGCCAAGTTATTTCCTTCATGCAAAGTAACCATATCTTATTGTGACAATTAGCAGCACATTGGAAGCCCTGAAGTTTTTTAATAATTCTATCCTTATATTTAGACACCATTGGTTCCTGGAGAGCAATACACCAAAGTTTGTACACCCTATTCAGATGCAATACTCTGCTAAGGGACCTAGGGGTGCCAATCCCCTAACTATTTGCCATACTTGTAACCACTTCTTTATTGCTAATGAATTTGTTACTGGGTACTTCTCTGTATGTATTCCCTAGTAGCCTTTTGGTTAAAAAAAAAATATAAAGGATTGTATTTGAGAATACCACTACCCATACGTGCTAACCATCCTTGTAGGGATCAAATCCAAGTCAAAACGTTCTTACGACTAACAACGTAGTTGCCGACCAACTTGCTAACCAAGGGAGGGTGCATACGCGCACGAACAAACACACACACAAACACACACACACACACACAAACACACACACACAAACACACACATACACACACACAAACATACACCTACACACACATGTGTTGGGTGAGAGTGTTGTTCTTCATTTCACAACTCTTTTTGAAGCTCATTAGACCTCAGGCACTACTGAGGCTCATTTATTTAATGATGTAAGATAGAACATTAAGGAGTTAGATATTCAATGTGTTCTTAGAAATTAATAGCAGTAAATCCCCTAGTCTGAATGGCTTTACCTTTGATTTTTACATTAAATCCTGGAGCATTTTTCAGGGGTGATGCATCTGGATACTATTTCTTTGCTGTTAATATAGTCTTGATCCCCAAATCAAATTAAAAAACTTTTTGGGAACATTTAATATCTATTTCTCTTACATTTGTTGACACAAAAGTTATTAGTAAACTTTTGGTGAAACGAAGTCAACATCATCTTTACCATCTAATATCTCCAAACCAATATGACTTTATCCAAGTTCAGGGAATCACTAATAATTTTATGTGGATCAAGAATTAATTTATGATATTGGCAACTTGGTTACTAAATTGGATGTTTGTAAAGCTTATGATTCTTAAAGCTGAGATTTTATTCTTGATGTTCTTAAAGCTCGATGTTTTACACATGACTTCTGCAAGCTAATTCACACCTGGCTCCATTGTAAGAAATATATTATCCTCATAAAAGGTAACTCTCATGGTTTCTTTAGTGTTAGTGGTGAGATCAAGCGGGGTGATCCTTTATCCCATACTATCTTCATTCTGGCGCTCAATTACTTTTCTCTCTTGTTTAATCATCTTTTTAGTAGAGTTCCTAGTCTACACTTTACCCATAAAACCATGGTTCTTATTACCCATTTGGCATATGTTGGTGAAGTCATTTTATTTTCTAATGCTAGAAAAAATGAAATATATATATATATATATCACTTATTGGATGATTTTTTGTTGGTTTATGGTCTTCATTTTAGTGCTAACAAATGTTTCATTTATATGGATAACACTATCATCCAAGGAACTGCTAATTGAGCTACTACATTCATCAGTTTTTCTCTTACTACATTAAAATATTTAGGGGTCAAACTCCTCAAGAGTAAGAGGAAGCAAACACAATTGGATGAGGTGGTAGAAAAGGTTAGGAAACATATTCAAGATTAGAAAAATAATTTCTTCTTCTTTAGTGGTAATAATACTGTGCTAAGGAGAATTTTGTATGGTTTGCCTTTATATTCTTTACAAGTCCTGAAAATTAAAAAATTTACACAATCGGTCCTTGAAAGATTTTCAACAATTTTCTATGGGCGGGTGACCACTTCGGTAAAAGATGGTTACCATGGAAGAGAGTAAGTAAATCGATTTATGGTGGTGGGTTGGGCTNCATAATACTGTGCTAAGGAGAATTTTGTATGGTTTGCCTTTATATTCTTTACAAGTCCTCAAAATTAAAAAATTTACACAATCGGTCCTTGAAAGATTTTCAACAATTTTCTATGGGCGAGTGACCACTTCGGTAAAAGATGGTTACCATGGAAGAGAGTAAGTAAATCGATTTATGGTGGTGGGTTGGGCTTTAAAAAGCTTCATGATATAGTCGATATTAAATTTTAAAATTATGGTTTAATTTTTGGAAAGGGGAATCCTTATGGGTTGTTTTCATTCATGGTAAATATTGTTATAATATTAACAACTCCTTGGTTAGCTGGCGGGTTGGAGATTTTATGGTGTGGAAGTAGCTTTTACAAGTTAGAGTGTGGGTAATGACACTTATCTTTTAGGATTTCATGTGTGGAAACATCTCTTTTTGGCATGATTGCTGTCTCAGGTTCTTATGCATTTGAGGGAGGAAATGCTTGCTAATCTTCTTATTTCTGAGACATTGCTGGATGGTGCTTTGAATCTGTGATCAATACTCCTTTATTAAAAATGACATCGAAATGGTTGATTACAAAATCAATATATTCTATTTTACATCATTTTAACCAGAACACTTAGGAAGAGAGCTTATGGAGTTGGGCTTTAACTTCCTCTGGGTCCTTCTAAGCATGGAGGATCTTTCATTAGGTGATTACTTGTGATGATTATTTAAATTTGAAAGGCTTTAAACTTGCATCTTGATATCTTTTGTGCAATGCTTATGAGGAACCTATCACACACCTTTTATTCTTATGTCTGTTTTCTTTACATATTTTGAGGAAGGGTGGTCACTATTTTAACATCACTTTGACACCTACACGGGACTTAATTGGCACGTGCAAATGATGTAATCCTGATCGGGGGAAAAAACACTTTTGTAAATATATCCTTATGTTGTTTTTTGGTTTAATTAGATGGCTCGCAACACTATCAAGCATTTTGGTAAAATTATTACTAGTGCTAATGTTTTTGCAAATGCCTTTGCTAACATTAATAGAATTTTTACTTTGGGAGTAATGAAACTCATCTTCTTTTTGTGCATACAAAATTTTCAATCTTTTGGGACACCCACTAATGTTGGGGGGAGGACACCACAACTCTGGCTCTTGGTTAGATAGCGGCCTCCTCCTACTAGTTGGGTGAAAATTAACATCGATGGGAGATGGAATTTATCTAATTTTTGATTTGGGGGAATTACATGGAATGATGATGGTAATTGTATTATGTTTTTCTCCTCCCCTTGGTTTCTTGATAGTCCCCTCAAATATGAGGCTAGAGCTATTTTGATGGTTGTTTATATTGCTCTCTCACCTAATTGGCATTTTCTACTTAATGAGACTAATTCTATCAGACTTAGTAAAATCCAAAAAGGTGTACAAAAGTGTCATGAGACATTCTTTATTATATTAAGCCAATTAAACTTCTCTCTTCTCATTTGTCCGTTTCTCGGAGGTTCAATCATAGTAAGGGCAATAGGTTGGTCAATTGGCTAGCTAATGTTGATGCTAAAAGTAATGATATAATTGTGGGTAGGGTGTCGCCCCCTATATTGCATACCTTGATAAAAATTAGATGACCCCTATGTTCATGGCTAGGGGATCGGTGGGGCTTATATTATGGTTCAATTCTAATACTATCATATCGTTGTGTCTCCTTGATTTTTGGTTATATTTACAATGTTGGTGGCTTACGCTCCCCTTTCTACCTTACTAGGGAGTTTAATTTATTTACTTAAAAGATACAATGAATAGTTAGAGAGAGAAAGAGAGACAAGAGGAGTAATATAGCACTCACTCTTTTTTACTTTGCTCTATATTCTCTCTCTTTGTCTCCCTATCTCCCTTTGTTATCAATCATCTCTCTGCCACTTCCTGTCATTACCACCTTCCCTCTCACACTCAATACCTCTCTCTCTCACCCTTTCCATCACTATCACCTCACTCTCTCTCTTTATCATTCTTCTCTTACACTCTCCCTCTCTCATTCTTCTCTTACACTCTCCCTCTCTCTCACTTGCTCTATTACTTTCTCTCACTCTCACTCTCTCTTTCTCATTCTCACTATACCCTTTTTNGGACATTCTTTACTATATTAAGCCAATTAAACTTCTCTCTTCTCATTTGTCCGTTTCTTGGAGGTTCCATCATAGTAAGGGCATAGGTTGGTCAATTGGCTAGCTAATGTTGATGCTAAAAGTAATGATATAATTGTGGGTAGGGTGTCACCCCCTATATTGCATACCTTGATAAAAATTAGATGACCCCTATGTTCATGGCTAGGGGATCAGTGGGGCTTATATTATGGTTCAATTTTAATACTATCATATCGTTGTGTCTCCTTGATTTTTTGTTATATTTACAATGTTGGTGGCTTACACTCCCCTTTTTACCTTACTAGGGAGTTTAATTTATTTACTTAACTGCTTATGTCTTAGTTTAAGAGTTATGCTACTAATGGTACAAGATGTGGTAGTTCTCTTGCTTATTTTAAGGTGCTTCCCTATTTTTTCTTTGGGCTTCCAACATTTGACATATATATTTGCTACTTTACTCTCTTTTATGTGCATTTTCTGTTGTGTGGGTGACATGCCTAAAATATATTACTTTTATTTTGCACATTTAATGCCTATTTTTAATGATATTACGTTATAATGAATGATATTTTTGATGTTTTGGCTGTTATGTACACTAAATGGAGCAAGTGGAGAAAATGGAATGAAACTAGAGCAAGTTGGATTCAAATGAAGAAAAGTGGCCAATGTTGATCTGGTGCCTAGGTATAGGTAGTTTTCTAGAAGATTCAATGAACGTGGATGAATTTTGAAGGGGTGTTTGAAGTAAACCTTAGTGATTTTAAGAGCTCTATTTAAGGAGACTTTTGGAGAATTAAAAGGGAGTTTGACAAGATGAAAAGGAGAGTTCTTTAAGAGAAAACGGGAGCCTTCCTAGAGAGGAGAAAGTCTTGGAGGCTTGCTTAGATTTGGAGTATAGGAGGAGAAGTTGAGAGATATCTTCTTCACTACAAGTCTAAGTGAGATTGGAGTGGAATTGTAAGAAGAGAGAGTGATTGAAAAAAACTAGCAGGATTGCTTGAGAAAGAGTTTTTTTTTTTTGTTTATTTTACTTAGTCATGTTTTGTAAACTTATATTTATTTATAAATACATCTGTTGTTGTTTCTTTATCATGTGATATGAGTATTTTCCTTTCTCTTTCTATCTATAATGACGAATAATTATGTGTGGGAATGAAGTTTAATAGAAGTGCTTTCAATTCAATAAATTGTGATGATTTAAAATCTATGCTTAATTTACTTATCGATCAACCAATTGATTTGTTAAAATATGTTGTGAAACATTATGACCCAAAATGGGCTATGCTTTCCCTAGCAAAGTAAGGATCACATTTAGTTTCATAGATGAGAATGTAGTCCATGGGGTTAAGTGCAAATAAATAGGAAAATAAGTTTTGATGGTTGTAGAATTGAGGGTTTTAGAGTGACGGACTAAAATTTTCAATTCGGTCCAGATATTTTAAACTAAAGAAAGTTGTTAGCCTTACAATGAGGGGTAAGTGGAAACTCTAGAGTGACAGCTAGTATCTTCCTAGCCTAACCATGGGTTTAGGGACTAAACTTTGGATTAACCAATGTTCTTTAAGCACTCTATAGATGTTAAATAATAGGTAAGCTCCTATTTGACACAATACATTAATTATATTAAAAATTATTTTATTCCTACACTAATTATAAATTCTATGAAAGGGAAAGGATGTATTTTACAAACTCGAACTCTTCTATAATTTGTTAGTTTAGAATTGGTTAGTGGTAACTTTACATTTTAACCTTTTTAGATTATTTTGCATTTACATTCTGCATTTGCTTAGCATACTTAGCATTCCTTTTATATCCAATGGATTTGGTAATACAAAAAAACTTTTTATCATTTCCTATATAAGTTAACTACAGTTTAATGAAGGGTTTACTAAAGTCACCCTGTAAGAGTTTTGTCTATCTTTATGGGATCAAAAATTTGGACTCCATTAGAGTCTTATATTACTTAAAATGATATATATATTTGCGTCATACCCCTAGTGTGTAAACCATTTTTATCAACTTTATATAATATTTAATTTTGCACACTAGCTACTAAAAATATAAATTTGGTTAAGCTTTTGGCCATATTTCTGAACTAAAATTATGGCGTAACTACGGGTTAGGTCATGTTTTTGGCCTCGTTGTCGAGGATAGCAACGAAACCTTTTTGACTTAAGAAAATTTTTATTTTAATGGTAGAATTAATATAGGAAAATTAAAGTGTTGTTTATATACATGTTAGTGTTTGTGTATTTAAAAATAAAAATACAAAAAAATCTATATATATATATATATATATANCGCGACGCAAAAACTAAGTAAGAAAATAATTGTATGTGAGACCCAAAATATAGTTAACCTAAAAAAGATATGCTACGAGCAACTTCAAAAGATCCTTTCCCACGCCGAAGAGTAGGTTACACAGTTTGGAAGTCATTGCAATCATAGAAAAGATTACCTGCAGCCAAAAAAGCCTCACACGGTGTCGCGAAGGCATCAATAAAGTAAATCCATAGATTAGTAATAGGCTAAATCGAGAAAACATTAATCCAGGAAGAAGAGTTAGATTATAGTTTGTACTTCCTACATCCATTGTAGAATAGACCAAAAAAATCATCTCCAGCAATATTAGTGATTTGGTAAGCGAACAAAATGCATGGGAGCCAAATAAGCTAAATCTTGAGATCGTATAATGGAAGAAAAAATAAACGTTCTTCCAGCAAAATATTCATAGCCAAAATAATTGATGGTGTTATAAATGTAAAACATATAAAGCATAACTTAACATGCCCAGCCAAACCGAAAACAAAAGAGGAGCCATATACAAGCTATGCCTCTCAAAACTATAGCATACCAAAGCATTAGCATCGAAGATTTGTAGAATCAAGCAGATCACCATTCAGAAGAGTGCCAAGAGGCGGCATTGGTTTTCACAGCAAATATTACTAGAGTTCTAGCCAAATGAGCTAACCAATTAACCAGGGAGTTACCTTCTCTGTAAATGAAAGACAAATGAAAAATTAATTTGTATATGGTAATATAATCACAAATTCTATTCATATTGGCAAGCAAATCCCACCGAGACATAGTGGTATTGTACAACTCATTCATAAGCGATTGATAATCCGTCTCAAAAATGATTTTAGTAAAATTAAGACGACCCCAAGTTGCATGGCTAAAATGAAAGCCCAACTTTCGGCCTCCAATGGAGAGGCAACACAAATCAGAGAAGTAAAATAAAATGAACACTGTCCAAAATGATTTCTTAAAACCCCTCCCACACTAGCCCCATTAGAGATCCAACTGCCATCCATAAAGAACTTCACAATTTCAAAGAAATGAAAAATACTTTACATAATAGTTTAGAAAATCAAATTGAAGAGAAAGTACAAAAACCATTAAGAGATTATCCTAACCATATGGTAGATAAAATTCATCGAAGTATACAAAATCTTGTCTTAGAAGCCAGCACATTTGAACTAAAATCTGCTATCACTCAGATGTACAAAATAACTAGTTTGAGGGAACTCCTTTCTTCTGCAGATCCTAACTTACATCTTGCAAGTTTTTTAGAAATTTGTACCACATTTTAGTATAATGGTGTCTCTAATGACGCTGTTAGACTTAAGCTTTTTCATTTTTTGTTAAGAGGTAAAGCTAAAATGCTGTTGAACATATTAGGACCTTGATTTATTAGAACTTGGAGTGACCTAGCATAGGAATTCTTAACTAAGAATTTTTCACCTTCAAAGACTGTTAAGCTAAGAAATGATATTACATATTTTTGTCTATTTGAAGGAGAATTAGTATACGAGGCTTGGGAACACTTTAAGGAACTTCTAAAGAAGTGTCCACATCATTCTTTGCCGAATTGATTAATAATTCAAATATTTTTGAATGGTTTTGTAGGACCTCTTAGATCTATTATTATTGCTACTACTGGTGGTTCATTAATGTAAAAAAATTTTGATGAAGCATGTTCTTCAATTGAAGAAATGGCTACAAATAATTTTTATTGGCCTTCTAAACGGGTAAATCCTAAAAGAATAACCAGTCTCCATGATTTTGATGTTATTGCTATGTTAACATTTATAGTAGCTACAATATCATAAAAGATAGATCAATTTAGAAGGAATTTTTCTCAAACACCTCTAGTGACTAAAGAAAATTCATTAGGACAAATGGATGATTCTGGCATTCCTACATTTGAGACTTTAAATACAACTAATAACCCCTATTCTAACTATTACAACCAAGGTTGGAAAAACCACACTAATTTTAACTGGAATAAGCTTCAAGGAATTCTTCACATTAGTACTGAAATTAATCTTAAAGACAGGAATAAAGAGCAAGTTAAAGCTCTCCAATTAAGAAATGGAAGAGAATTGGAGACGAGAGTTCAAAAAGAGATTGAAGTTGAGAGAAGAGAAACTGAAAAGTTTGTTGAAGAAATTCCATAAGACTTAGGAAAACCTACTTCTCCAATGAAGATCAATTCAGAATGACCATGACCCCCATTTCCTCAGAGACTATGGTAACATAAGTTGGATAAACAATTTTCAAAGTTTTTGGAAATATTTTAAAAGTTAACTATTAATTTACTGTTTGCTGAGAATATTCCTAATAAGAAAAGGAAGTTTATAGACAATGAGACCGTTTCCCTTATTAAAGAGAGTAACATGATAAATCATAAAAAAACTTCCTAAAAATATAAAAGATTCTGGTAGCTTTACTATTCCATTTGTAGTAGGAGATGGACTTTATGGGAAAGCTCTATGTCATTTAGGTGCTAGCATTAAACTTATGCTTCTATCTGTTTTTCCAAGGTTAGGTTTAGGAGAGATTTCTACCACATCTGTAACTCTTCAGTTAGATAATCAATTGATCACTTACCCATAAGTAATTATAGAAGATATGTTAATAAAAGTGGATAAATTTATCTTTTATGTGGATTTCATTGTATTAGATATGAATTAGATAAAGAAACTCTAGTTATTTTAGGAAGACCTTTTCTTGCTATTGGAAGAGCAATGATAAATGTGCAAAAAGGTGAGTTAACTATGAGTGTCAATGATTAGGAAGTTATATTTAGTATATCAAAATTGATGAAATATCCAGCCAAGGGAAGAGATGATGAATGTTTCAGAATGAAATTTATTAATCATATAAGTAATAGTCATTTCATGGAATATTATGAAGATAAAATGGAACAACATGAACTAGAGATTGAATAAGATACTAATCTAAAAGATAAAAAAAAATGACAAGAATAATGAGGATACAAATTATGTTTGGGAAATTTTTGAGCTGTTGGACATTAGTGAAATAGTAAACCTTTCAGTCCTTCAATTGAAAAACCTCCTATACTAGAGATGAAGGTTATACTTATACATTTAAAGTATGCTTTTCTAGGGAACTCATCTATATAACTTGTTATAATATCCTTAGACCTAACTGAAGATCAAGAACAAAAATAAATGGAAATTTTTAAAAATTATAAGAAAGCTTTTCGATGGACAATGGCTAATATTAAAGGTATTAGCCCTTCAATTTGTATGCAGCAAATTTTAATGGAGTAAAATCATAAACGAAGGGCTGATACTTAAAGGGGACTTCACCCAATAATGAAAGAAGTTGTAAAGAAACAAATTATAAAGTGGTTTCATGCTGGAATTATTTATCCTATCTCGGACAGTGCTTGAGTTAGTCCTATTCACTATGTTCCTAAGAAAGGAGGAGTGATTGTATCTGTTAATGAGAGAAATAAACTAATTCTAACATGACAAATCACTGGGTGATGAATATGCATTAATTATAGAAAATTAAATCTCACCACAAGGCAAGGTCATTTTACTTTTCCTTTTTTGGATAAAATGTTAGACAAGCTAGCAGGGCAAGAATATTTCTACTTTTTGGATGGATATACCAGTTATCAACAAATTTTTATAGCTCTTAAGGATCAAGAAAAAAACACATTTATGAGTCCTTACAAGACTTTTGCTTTTAGATGAAAGTCCTTTGGATTGTGCAATGCACCTGCAACTTTTCCAAGGCTCATGATGTCCAATTTTATCACTTAATTGAGAAAAAATTGAAATTTTTATGGAAGAATTTTCAGTGTTTGGTACTTCATTTGAGTCATGCTTAAATCATCTAAAAAAAAGTACTAAAATGCTATGAAGAAACAATTTTAATTCTCAATTGGGAGAAATGCCAATTTTTTTTTGCAGGAGGAACTGTACTTGGACATAAAATTGCTAAAAATGGTATGGAAGTAGATCCATAAGAAATTCAAGTTATTGGTAAACTACCTCCTACTAGAGTGAGAGGAGTTAGGAGTTTCTTTTGAAATGCTGGTTTCTACAGACAATACATTAGAGACTTTTCAAAAATCGCTAAGCCTCTATGCCAACTTTTAGAAAAAAGATGTTTTATTTGATTTTAATTAGGAGTCCGTAAATGTCTTCAAATTATTAAAATAAAAAATAATCACTGCTCTATTTATTATTTTACCTAATTGGGGGAAATTATTTGAGTTAATGTGTGGTGCAAGTGATTTTGCTATTAGGGCTGTTTTGGGATAATAATATGATAAAATTTTCAAAGTAATATATTATGCTAGTAAAGCTCTTTTTGAAGCTCAAATTAAATATACTACTATAAAAAAAAAGTTATTAGCAATAGTATATGCCTTTGATAAATTTAGGCCTTATCTTGTTCAAAATAAATGAATTATACATAAAAATCACTTTGCTGTTAAATATCTCATGCTGAAGAAGGATGCAAAACCAAGGTTAATCTGATGGCTCATTCTGATGCAAGAATTTTATTTTGAAGTAGTAGTTAGAAAGGAAACTGATAATAAGAATGCTGATCATTTATCTAGGCTTGAACATGAAAATATGGTTAATATTGAAAATGAAATCAATGAATATTTTTTAATGAAAAATTATAAACTCTAATTGAGTGGCGTGTTTCATGGTATGTCGACATTGTTAATTTCATAGTTAATAACGTTTTACCTTAAGGCTTGACATATTCACAAGAAAAGAAATTTATGCATGATGCGAGATCTTAATTATGGGATGACCTATATTTATATAAACATTGTTAGGACCAAGTTATTCAAATACGTGTTCCTATTGAAGAAACTCAGCAAATTATTCAAAAATATCATGATTCTTATTTTGGTGGACATTTTGGGATCGATATAACTACATATAAAGTTTTACTATTTTGATTCTATTGGCCTACAGTGTTTAGATATGTTAATACTTATGTAAAAACATGTCATCAATGTCAGCGGATGGGCAATATCTCTAGAATAAATGAAGTTCCTCTCAATTTTAGTTTAGACGTTAAAATTTTTTTTTATGTTTGGGGTTTAGACTTTATGGGACCATTTATACCATCTTTAGGAAATATATACATTATAGTTGCAGGACTATATTCAAGGTAGATAGAAGTAGTTGCTTTACCTCATTGTGATGTTTGAAGCGTCACAAAAATTTTTAAGAGAAATATTTTTAATAAATTTGGGATGTTAAGAGTAATAATAACTAATGGAGGAAGTCATTTAAGGAATAGGAAGATCTAAACACTAGTTAGAAAAGACGGTATTAAACATAAAAATTCCAATACTTATTATCCTCAGACCAGCGGACTAGCAAAATTATTCAATCATTAAATTAAGAGAACTTTGGAGAAAACTATAAATCCTAATAGGGTAGGTTTGTCTGATTGATTGGATGGGGTATTATGGTCTTATAGCAGGACATATACAACTCCTAAGGGAATGACCCCATATAAACTTATATTTGAGAAGGCTTGTCACTTACCAGTAGAACTGGAGCATAAAGCTT
This sequence comes from Phalaenopsis hybrid cultivar, assembly GCA_002079205.1. Lineage (NCBI taxonomy): Eukaryota > Viridiplantae > Streptophyta > Magnoliopsida > Asparagales > Orchidaceae > Phalaenopsis > Phalaenopsis hybrid cultivar. The sequence continues at coordinate 243,796 of JXCR01108937.1, forward strand.
ATTGAGTTATCAAAGAATTTAAACATAGTTTGAAAGATGCTAGTGACAAAAAATCTATTGCAATTTAATGAGCTTGAGGAGATAAAAAATGAATCTTATGATAATGCAAAGATTTATAAAGAAAATATGAAATTATGGCATGATCAAAAGATTTTAAGAAAGGATTTAGAACATGGATAAGAAGTTTTACTGTACAATTCTAGAGAAAAATTATTTCCTAGGAAACTGAAGTCTAGGAGGATGGTGCCATTCATTGTTGTTAAAGTTTATCTGTATGGTACTGTGGATAACAAGGATCAGAAAAATGATAGAATTTTTAAAGTAAATAGACATAGGTTGAAGCCTTACTTTAATGAAAATAGACCTATATCAAATGAAATCCTAAGGTTGGGTTAACTTGAGTAAGTAGTGGATACACCAAGTTGACGAAGTTAAACCAAGCCTTTTATGGGAGGCAACCTATAGTTATTAGAGTTGATTAAGTTTATTTTGTTGAGATTTGATTAGGTGTATTTGCTTTATTGTATTTAGTGTTTAAGTGTTGCACTTGTGATGTTTCTACTTAAAAAACTATAGTCCATGAGCTAGGGGAGGTCATGACATGTATTTGGACCTTAGGCAAACTGGTGTTCAAGTTTATACTGGCACCTAGGCACCAAGATCTGAAGCCTAAGCACCAACACACATAGAACATAGCACCTAGGCGCCCAAATCTGGCGCCGACAGTAACGAAATCACCGATTGTTCCAATTTTTTAGTTTTTCTAACAATTTTCTCCATTAAAAGCCTCCAAAACCTTCAATTATTGTCATTATTCATCATAAAGAGGGTTTTGGGGTTGAAGGAAGTCTTGAGATTTCACAAATTTGAAAGCTTTGACTTACTTAACTCATAGATATTATGTTCAGAAGAAGTTTTTAAGCAAGGATTTGCAAAGGCTTCATGATAGAACTCTGGAGAAGAATAAATTGATTAGAGAAAGAAGCATCATCATGTCTGGAGGGCAGGTAGGGGTAATTTTTATGCAAAAGCATTGAGAAGTGCTTTGCTACACAACTGTCGCTGCTATTATCTCTGTTGTAAAGGAATTTAATTCAACTCTTCAAGGATTAAATTATGGATTGGTCTATGTTTGAACTAAGTTAGTACCTCTTACTCCTTAAAGTATCAACAAGTTGTTCTTAGTGGATGACATACCAATTTGCAAATTTGCTAACTTCACTCTGACTAGAGACAATTGACTGAGATCTTCAAATTCCTGACAGACAACGATGATCCCCGATAACTGCTTATCTGCAATAGTATAACAATAATTTTGATTATATTTTTCACTTATATTTCCTTATTTTGCAACAAAACAAAAAACTTGATCTTGAAGAAAAATAAGAATTTAACTTTTAATTTATATATATTGGGATACTACGGCAAGTATACGTATCGTTTTCAAGTAATATAGGATTTTTTGATTAAGACCTGAATATCGAACCCACAGGAAAGATATGCAATATGCACTTTTTGAAAAACTTCTTATTTTTAAAAAGACAATTATTTAAACTAAAGACATTTTTGCAGTAACGAAAGTTTAAATATTTTTTGTCATATTAATATTTTGACAAAAACAGTACAAACTTAAAAAGATAACTTGAGTTTTTGTAGAAAAAAAAAACTAAATATGAAAATATCTTTCTCCTTATCATGAATCAGTAATAAGTATAAGAATTCTATTGTGGAAGTACGCATATTGTGTTGTTACAAAAGGAGCAATAATATTCTTTACCCTTACTTGAGATGCTATAAAGAACAATGGTTAATTTGAAGTTTGAATAGCTCTGAAGAATGGCTAGGCATGGAAGATACTAGCTCTCACTCTAGAGCTCCCTCTATTCCCTCCACCTGGGGGCTAAAATCTCGTATCAGAACCTAATAGAATAAACCAAGTTAGGGCCTTTAACCTTTCACTTTAAATTCCTCTAACTCTACAAACTTTAATGAATATTTCCCTATTTATTTGCACTCAATCATTTGAACTACATTCTTATTCATACAATCTCACGTGATTCTTTCTAATTATTGACTGAGACAATACCAGCCTAGTTCTTACATGTTCTCGCAACAAATTTTAACATCTGGATTGGCCAAATCAAGAAGTAAATGAAGTACACGGATTTAAATCATCACAACTTCTTCCAACATTAACGAACAATACTCTCCATAAATTTCTTCCATAACTTAATTACTTATCATTTTAAGAAGAAAGTTAAAGAAAACTACTCAGAATCCATGGAGAAAAAAAAACCACACTTTAGTTTAAAAGTAGAAATCATTGTCAAACAACAAAAAGTCTCATTTAAAACCAAAAGTAGTCTCAAAAAAGAAAGATAAAAACTTAACTCAAGTCCTCCGCCAAACAGTCAAACCAACAACAAGTCTCAATTAAAACCAAAAGTAGTCTCAAAACAGAAACATAAAAACTTAATCAAACCAACAACAAGTCTCAATTAAATCAAAAGTAGTCTAAAACAAAAGATAAAAGCTTATCTCAAGTCCTCTACCAAACTATTGAAGTTCCTTTGAATCTCTTCTCTTTTACAACACTCTCAACATAAAATTAAAATAAACAAAGGCGATAAATATGTGGTGCCTAAAATCTCTCCAACTAACTCTCCAATTTTTGAACTTTCAAAACTTTCTCAGTACTTCCAGGATCTCTTTCAAAGTCCCAATCTTCCTTCTTTTATAATTCTCCAAAAGGTGCTTTGATATCTCTTTAAAATGTGTTTTGATTCAATGTATTTCCCTAAGAGATGCATCCTTTTGCAATAATTTTTGTCCATGATGGTTGTAACCACCTATTAAGCCAATAGGTGCCTCAAGAACTTCTTCAAAATTTGTAAAAACTGAATTTACTCATCCAATAACTGTGACTGGAGCTTAAGTGCAAGGCCTCTAGCGCTTAGGCACGGCCTTCTTTGTTCACCCGACACTTAAGCGCCGGCCAGAGCTGGCGCTTATGCTCCAAAACACTTTTGCACATTTTTCACCTATTTGCTCGAAATTTGATCCTTTTTCACTCATTTAAGCATTTTCACCTCTTTACCTGTACCTGAAAGAAAAACACTAAAATACCTTCCATTAAAGTGCAATATCTCAAAAATAGGTATAAAATTCTGTCTAAGAAAACTATATATTTTAGGCGTATCAAAATCCCCAAACTTAAAATGTTACTTGTTCTTAAGTGACACTTCAATATTTAAAAAAGTAAATATGTATGATATGTATATGAGTTTCTTTAGGAGTTATTAAAATTCAGATTTAGAAATATAATAGTCCAATTTAGAAAAATAATCACTAAATGAGACCAATATAGAGTTTAGAAATTGATAATGTTAAGAAAGAAGAGAATATGAGTTCCTATCTAACTCAGAAATATTTTAAGTCTTCCAAATTTAGAATTTAGTTTTTTTATTATCTCCACTTAAAATTTTTGTTAAGAATAATTTTACATACTATATTATATCTTTAAGCTTAAGATTTTCTCAAGACTTTGATTAGGCACTAATCCTCAAGCTTCTCCTCCCTTATATTTTTTTCTTTTCTCTTTTCTTTTCTTTTATTTTTTCTTTTTCTCTTCTTTTTTTTTTCTTTTTCTCTTTTTTTTCTCTTTTCTTTTAGGCAAGAATTACTATATCTGGATATGCCTTTAATATTTTTGAATTCTACTTTTCCTTTCTTAAAGTAAGGTCTTGATACAAAGCTTTTACTTATAAATATAATAATAGCATTGAAAATTATTTTTGATAAAAGAAATTTAAGTATTAAAAATAAAAGTCTAAATTTCTAAAATTTTCAAAAATACAATTGTTTCTTACTAAGATAGTTACTTATATTAATTCTTTTCTACACTAAAAGCTATTAACTTAGAGTTTTTCTTAATTACTCAAAAATTCAACTAAATTCTCTTACTCATTTCTAAAATCAAATTTTACTTCCCTAACATAACTTCATATACATGATCAATTTTTCTTTTCAAATCAAATTCAGTTGTAGTTCATTTGAGAACAAATAAAATTAAAGTTTTGAAAATATTTTTCATCCCCCCCAAACTTAAATTTTTATCAGATTAAATAGTTTAGCATCAAATATACGAAAGTAGGAATGAAAATAAGAATAGCATGCTTACAGGAATTCTTATACCCTCATGATACAAGAATAAAACTAAAAACAGGAGTAAAATTAATTTTGATCAAATTTTCTAATATTTTCATTTGAATTCAACATGTAGAGATTCAATATACTTCTAAACAGTGGGTATTAACATAAAAGCAAACTAACACACTAACTTGACTTCACAATCTCAACATAAAAACAAACTCACAAACTTGATAAAATAAAAATATTGGGTAGCAGTTTCTGAAAATTAATATTTAAGGCCTAAGTAAGCAAGATTTTCAGCTTTACAAAAGACATAGAATTAAGTTAATTTCTAAACTAACTTAATCACAAATCTCAAAATAGTTACTACCCTAGATTTTTAGGAAGAACTACTAACTAACAAAAACATAACAATACAATTAAAAATACAAGTCTCACACATCACATTATCTAAACAAGTAAAAATAAATACATGTCTCAAGATCAAAATATGAAAACACATCACAACACAAGGCTCACTTAAACATAAAAGTCCAAACCACATCACATAGTTCAAATTAACACACATATGCAAATGTAGCAATCTCAGAGCACATAGTTCATATCATATTACAATCATAAAATAAATCTCTCAGTTTACTCTTCATCATCTGAATCATTGCTATCCCAAACTTTTGCATGCTCATAATCAGGGTATCTAGGATTTAGAGTAAATTGCACCTCTTGGTTTCCCCTAATGAGGCTCTCCAAAGATGAGTGAAATTTCTCTTCATAATCACTTTTTCTCCTGATATACCTATCAATATGATTTACAAAATGCTCTAAATTTTGTACCCTATCAGCGATAAAATTAATATTATCCATCATCCTCTACAATAATTGATCTTGGGTCTTAGTAGACTCACCTCTAGATGTTGAAGAACGTGAGGTAGATGGTCTAGAAGTAGATGCAGCAAAGGTAAAAGCAGTAGACGTCTTCATTCCATAACTCTTAGAAAATCCTCCTCTCCAGTCAAAAATAGAATGCTCAGAAAAAGTCTTCACATTTACCTTAGTGATGGGCTTTAGAGGTAACAAAACTTCCTCCCTGCTATCATATTTAACTCCAGCCTGCTCAAACAAAGAAAATATCAAGGAAGTAAATCCCAGACCTGTAGTAGTAACGACAGTGTTAGAACTGATGATAGTCTGGCAAATCAAAGCTATTATGTTGATGAGCTTTCCTTTTTGGATACAATAATTTAACATCACTCTCTCTCTGGTCACTTCACTGAGATGATTTGCTGGTAGCAGAAGAGCAGAAATAAAATAGTTTCAGGCCTTTGAAAATGCACATAACCTTGAAGTTGAGAAGTTGACTCTCCTCTCATTAGTGATCTTCCAAAGTCCTCTCTCAGTAGTCAATTAAGAAATAATCTCATCTAACTCCACTTCAGTCGGACTATAATTTGCATAAAAACATAACATATCAGGTGGCAGATGATAAAACAAGTTGATTACGTCTGGCAAAAAATGTACCAACTTTCCTCGAACCATGACTCTATTGTCTTCAGCCTCAGGGAGGTTTGTATAGAACTCCCTAATAACATAAATAACCGCTACAACAGAGAAATAGCAGAATCGTTCCCACTATCAGTGAATGATCAAATCCTCTACATCTCCACCTAGATTCCTAAAACACCACTCCTAAATAAGTTTCCGTTATTGCAACGCATCACTGTACCGATCTTGAGCCTTCAAACTAACAAATTTACTCGAATCGAAAGAGCTCTTTCCTTTGCTCCTCTTCATTCTTGGGCCATTCTACAAATTTTATAAATTCCAAAAATAACTTTAAAAATCAAGTCTAAATTACTAAACTAAACTTCCAAAGTATAATCTACATTTCCCATGCAATTTTCATAGATTTTTTCTCATTTTTCACCATCAAGAGTGAATTTTCGAATTTCTCCAAATGTGCTCAAAATACATAGTGAAAATCCAAAATTTTTGCATACAAGTAAAGCTTTTACCTCAAGGAACTTGGATCTAGCAATTTTCACTTGATTCCACCAAGAAATCTTCACTTTAGATGTGTCATAGCCTTCCAAAATCATGATTTTGAGTGGTTGAAGGTGATGGGAGGTATAAAAATGGTGATATTCGGGTCAAATTTTCACTTTTAACTGTTAGTGAACCAATTTTTGTGAATAGGCGCTTAAGCGCTGGTAAGTGGTGCCTAGGCAGGTGCCTCTCTGGTTGGCTCGCGCTTAAGTGCGAGATGTGGCAGTTAGGCACCAGTGCACGATTTTTAAAATTTTCAAATTAAATTAAAATGCACTATTTGCCTAAGTAAACCACCCTAAATGGTCTCATAGCACTTAAATGACTATTTTCAACTTCCTATAATTCTCCTCTCTCTCTCAAAATTCTCCAAAACAACTATTTGAATTTGAGGCTAAAAATAATACAAATTTTCACACAAGCAAACTTATATTAATTCACAAACAAGTACAAATACCTTTAAACACTTAATTCTCACTTCAAATAGCCCTGGATGACAAAATTTTTCTAAATATAATTACATAAAAATCATTTCACAATTAAACACATATAAGATGTCATAAATACTAAAAATAAGACTTAAACACTAAACCACTTGAAAACAACAACTTCTATTACACAAATTCTAACGCTATAATTAATTCCATTTTTCATTCAAAGGAACAAATTCCTGTCTTTCATTAGTCTCTCCAGGAATATAGAGTTGATAAAACGGACGGTATTGACGAGCACTGATACTATCTTCTTTAATCCATTTCTGCTTTATGAACATGTTTTGGTCACTAACATCCAAATTCTCATTCTAACATGTCTTGGTCACTAAATAAAGTCTTAAAATATTTACTAACTTATAATAGTTTCAAAAAATACTACCCAAGTTTTCTTAATCAGACATAAAACAACAATCAAATTAAAAACACTTTGATAACTATAGGTTGCCTCCCATAAAATGCTTGATTTTACGTCGTAAACCCGACGTAACCAGTGCTTATTCTGGTTGAACCAACATCATTCCATCATTAAGTTTATACTGATCCCCTATAAAATAAGGTTTCAGTCTATGCCATTAACTTTAAATATTTTCTCAGACTTAGGATCTTTAATATCCACAGCTCCATAAGGATAAACTTTTATCACAACAAATGAGTCCATCCACCTAGACTTAAGTTTGCCTGGAAATAATCTTAACCTTGCATTATATAGCAAAATTTGTTGCCCTGACTGAAAATTTTTAGTACATGTTGCCCTGGGTAAAATTTTGTAGTAAGAATCCTTCGCTCATTCCACATCTTCATCTTTTCTTTATAAATCTTGGCACTCTCACAAGTTTCATTCCATATCTCTTCAAGCTCATTTAATTGCAAATAACTTTCTTACAATCTCTCAAAGAATTCCTCACAATATTAGAACCTTTCTAGTCTCTAGGAACTCTCTCTAGCACTTTCTTTACTCCCTCAATTCTTTCCCCCCTTCTCCAGGCTCTCCAATTTTCGACCAAAATTGTCTTTTAAAGTTGTGGATGAGCTTTTCTAAGAGTTGCCTAAGCATCACCTCGAAAATTGGCCTTATCCAAAGCTTGAGTAGGCATAACCGCCGAGCTCGCTGTCGGCGGCCTCGAGGGCACCGTCGGCGGCCTCGAGGGCGCCGTCGGTGGACTTCTGAAGAATTTTGTCCTATAGCCTCGGGAAAAACTCGCCGTCGGCGGCCTAGTTCAAATTTCCACATTTTGGTCCTTTTCGCTCCAAATTCACTCCTTTTTGCATCATTTTGCTCCAATGACCCTAATTCATCATTCCTACAATAAAACATCAAAAATACCTTTCTTTAAAGTGCATTATCATCAAAAATAGTATAAAATAGGTATGAAAATCTCAACATATTTTCCTTGGGTCAAAATCCTCCAAACTTAACTATTACTTGTCCTCAAGTAATTTTAGTACTACATAAAAGTTATGATCTACTACAGTAAAGTTTTAATTCAGAAATACTATAAATTTGATTTAAATAAATATCATAGTGAGATTTTCAGAAAAAATTCAAGTAATTGAATTAACCTGCGGCCACAAGATTATCTACTCATCAAGTTTAAGAGTTCTAGTCTTCTATTTATTTCAAGAATGACTATATGTTGCAATATTAAGTCACTTAGAATATCCAAAAGATAGGAACTTGATGAGATCTCTACTAGTAAAAGACCTATTCCATAAATATAAGTTTAGGAATGTATTTAAGTTTTCCCTTTAGGTAGGTCTAGTGAAGCTAATTTTTGATTAAAACATATCCTTAAGCTTCTCCTTACTTCCATAATTTTTTCTTTCTTTTCTCTTTTTCATTTGGATTGCTTTCAATCCTGTATATTTTTCTTTTCTTCTCAAGGATTTTTTTCAATCCTTTCTTTTTCCTTTTTCACGTGAGGATTACTATATCTGGATAGCCTTTAATGATTTTGAACTTCACTTTTCTTTCCTTAAAATTGAAACTCAAAGCATTCCTTTACCTTATAAATATTTCATAGCTTTCACATCATTGAATCCCCAAACTCAAAGCATTTGTTTACCTTATAAATATTTCATAGTTTTTACATCATTGAGCCCAATCTTTTCTTCTCAAATGAATTTTCATATTCTTAATACTTCAAAATATAGTTTCCTTTACTTTAAATAGTTAACTATAATTTTATTCTCTTATACTAAATATCTTAAGTTACAAAATTAATTTTCATTACAAAAATATATCTTTAAATCTACCATAATATTTAAATAGTGACAAAAATATAGTTACCTGAATTAAATTCACTACATAAAATCATATAAATAATTTTTAAAAATATTAAAATAGAGGACATCTAATAGTTAATCTTTTTCTTCTCTCCCACAAACTTAAATTTTTAAATATGAAATAATACAGGTGAAAATAAAAACTATAAATATAAATCATATCTCAGTATTGTAGGCATTTTCATCATTATGAAATTTCTGCAGGCCTTCTAAAATTTTTACTTCACCTAGTTTGTAATATTAAGAGCTTTCTACACATATAAATCATTAGAGGAATTTCTGGGTAATGAAATTTTGAAATAGGTAACTAAAATATTAAATAAGCACAATATTTCCTAACACAACCGCAATACTAAATAATTTAAACTAAAATGCGAAATAAAAATCACATTACATTACAATCCACAATACTACTCAACATCTATTAAACTACACATGCACATTTAACTATAACACTAACTTTATAATAAAAATTAAAATTATCCGAAGTAAAACAAAATAATAAAAATGAAAGTCCAAAAACACAAACATCCATTTCTATTACAAACAAACTTACAAAAATAAAAGTACAAATATAAGTACATCAATTCATTCAATATCAAAATCCCAAGCTATATGTTCATCGCCTTGATCAGCAGGTGGATCGGGATGATATTGAGTATACTAGGGGCACTCAAGAAAAGTAACATCACGCTCACCTCTGTAGTGTCAAGCCTGAGCTTTATAATAAGCTACCTCAAAATTTGAATACCTCTAAAGGTACTCACTATCGTATTCGTCTCGAGATTCTAAACCTCCAATCCTTTTGTTTATCAATTCTATGCTCTTTTGCTGCAAGGTCAACCCATTCATCAAATCAGAGAGGGTAGGGGAACTAGAAGGTGCAAGGTCATAACTTGTAGAGGGTACATCTCTACTAGTAGAAGGTTCTTGACTTCTACTCCCAGCTCTCCATTTCTCATGGGATTCATAAGTCTTTAAATTATCTTTACTAATGGGTTTCATAGGATAAACCCATTCTTCATCTCCACTATCCACGCTAGAAAGTTTGTAAATTGTATAAATAAGTCCAGGATTTCCTAGGCCTCCACTTGTCTCACTCCTAGCCGTAGTCAATATATTCTTAAGAATTATTCTCCCCACTTTTATAGTTCTACAGAATTATTCGGATCTCCTCAATGTGGAAGAAATCCATGATGAAAATCAGATAATTTTAGTTTAGAGTGAAGCTCTTACCTAGAGGTGATTAAATCTGGTGTCAAAAATCCTTGAAATTGCCTCCCAATCCAAGATCTTTCAAGATCTAGGTCGAAAATAGCATTTTTAGGAGGAAGGGGATGATGAATAGTGACAGTTGACTGGTCAAAATCTCGAATAAAGGTATTTTTTCATGAGCTTGTTGTTGGTGGAGTTAATGGTGCTGTCGGTGCGTTCTATTGGAATTTTGAACCTGAGTCTCGGGAAAAATCTGCCGTCGGCGGCGTCTAGGGCGCTGTCTGCGGGCTCTATTCATTTTGTCCAAATTTTGAATTTTTAAAATTTATATCAATTCCAAGCCTTAACGACATCTTTTCAATCATTATAGACATAATTTTAAGTGACAAAATGATGTACTTAGCACATATAAGCTTTCACAACACAAAACATCACATTTATATGTAAATTCCAAGGGGTACAATACACGTTACATAACACAAGTTTGGTATTCTCTCAACTTCAATACATTAATTCAGCGTTGTAATCCAAGCCACAACACTCAAAATGTTGAAAACAAAACAACCTATGCTTAGTCTCAACTATACATAGATCTACATGCATAATTCTAAAGCAAAGCAAATACATAGTTCAAATCGAAATACATAGATAGACAGATTGGTAGTAATATAAATCTACTAATCTTTGGACTTGATATTAGATTCTCCCCTGAGATCACCCATTTATTGCACATGAAGGAAGAGGTTGTAGAAGGATCAGAATGGAAATTCTTCAGTGGAATTCTCTTCTATTAACTTCATCCTCCTAATTAGTCGTATCAAGCTATCTTCTAAATTTCTAGAGTGCTCAAAATGTTCCTTCATCCTCCAGTCTAAATGATCGAAGAAATCAGAGATATTTTTAATCGCATTCATGACATTTTGTACCTTCTTTTCCAATTTCTTGATTCGGCGCAATATCACCAGAGACTTATCAGAGACTAAGGGTTGAACTAGCAGTGAATTCTGAGATGCTTGATCTACTATAATTGTTATGTCATTTTCATCTTCATAAACTGGGAATCTCTCAGTTGGATCCAAAGGCTTCCAAGGTAGCAGTACCTTTTCCCAATTTTCATAGGACACTTGCTGCAAACTGAGAAAATTATGGAGGGGTGTCCAAGCCTATAAGTTGATCCACGAACGATCAGGCCCAAAATCGACTTCACAATTATTGATCCAATGTCGATTGGCAGTCCCCTTTGGATGCAGTAATTCAAAATGGCACTTTCTTTAGAAACTTTACCGATCTTCATTGTCGGTAACAAGTTTCGCAGAAATGAAAAATTGCCAATGTTTCGAAATGGATTTCGGAAGTGTCGCAGAAAAACTAACATACCCGTTTTCTCTTGTTTCCCAGTCATCAGTTTCATCCGTTAAATACTGGTAAATCGTGTTGGAGAATAAATCATCCCATAATGATCTAATTTCTTTGATATTGCAACAATCTGTGAAACTAACATAGATATTGCATCAGAATCATGGATACTAGCTACTCTTTTAGGATCTACCCGTTCAGAGGGCCATTGAAAATTGTTTGGAGCCATCTCTTCTATTAATGAATAAGCCTCATCAAAAAGTTTTGACAACAAAGAACCACCAGCCGCAGCATCTATAATCGATCTAAGAGATCCCACTAATCCATTATAAAATGTTTGAATTATCAACTAATCTGGTAATGAATGATGTGGGCACTTCCTAAGAAGATCTTTAAATCTCTCTTTAAATTATCAACCAATCTGGTAACGAATAATGAGGGCATTTCCTATGAAGATCTTTAAATCTCTCACAAGTTTCATATATTGACTCTCCATCAATCTGATAGAATGATGTTATGTCATTTCTAAGTTTAGTAGTTTTGGATGGAGAGAAATATTTGGATAGAAATTTCTGTGAAAGTTCTCCCCAAGTTCTAATAGATTCTGATGCTAACAAATTTAACTACATCTTAGCCTTATCCCTCAGTGAAAAAGGAAAAAGTCTAAGTCTCACAGCATCATTTGAGACTCTGTCATATTTAAAAGTAACACACAGTTCTAAAAAACTAGCGAAGTGTAAGTTAAGATCTTCATTTGGTGTACCTCCGAATTGATTGTTTTGTACCATTTCGATAATAGTAGGTTTAAGCTCAAATGAATTAACAACTACATTAGGATTTTGGATAGATAAGTGAATTTCATCTGTTGTAGGATTTGCATAATCTCGTAGGGGTCTTAAGCTCAAATGAATTAGCAGCTACATCAGGGTTTTGGGTAGATAAGTGAATTTCATCTGCTGTAGGATTTGCATAATCTCGTAGAGGTCTAGTTGGTGTTCATTCTCTATTCCTTGATTATTCACGTTGTTTTCCATTGTATCAGAATTTCTAATTTCTCTTGTCAATCTTCTAATCCTTCTGACAGTGCATTCTAATTCTGAATCGTAGGGTATAAGATTTTCAGGTCTAAATTTACGTATACAATTTGAAACCAGTACTCAGAAATATAATTAACTAAATACAAAAATAAGTTGCAATTCAAGTTAAAATTTTCTAATAATCCTAATTTGTCCGTTACCCTAATTATGATTTGACTCACTCACTCAATCAGTCCCCGGCAATGGAGCCAAAAACTTGACTGACTTTTTTTTTATAAACAATAAATACAAGAATTTGACAGCGCTACTACAAGATTTAAATCCCCGGCAACGGCGCCAAAAACTTAACCTCGACTTTTTATATGCTCAAAATATAAGATAAATATGGACGTAATAAATATTTAATAATTGTAAAGTCACACTTATCAACATATACGTTTCGCTCAAGTAAGATAGGGCTCTAATGGAGTCTTAGATATCGATCGCACAGGTAGTGGTTTAGAACTGCGAACTAAGATTTTAGAAAAGCAATACTTTAATCACAACAACGAAGTTCAATTTGTTTATCTGTCACTAATAGACAATTGAAATAAATAGGTAATTTTAATAATTATTAAATAACTAATGATTCTACTGAGGATTTAATTGTGATATTCAATATATAAGAAAGCATCCTTCTCCTTGTCAAGAAATTATAGTGAATGGATAAAGTGAATTAGTTCAATTTATTGTGCCAAATAGGAGCATACCTATTCTTTACCCCTTGGTCCAGGCATAAAGAACATTGACTAATCCTATGCTTGTTTATTGAATCTACAGCTAGGCTGGGAGGATACCGGCTCTTACTTCGGAGCTCCCACGTTCCCCTCACATGAGGGCTAACATCTACACTTCAGCACCCAAACGATAGGACCAAATTAGGGATTTTAGTCTGTCACTCTAAAATCTCCAATTCTATGCCCGATAATACTATTTCCCTGTTTATTTGCACCCAACTTCCAAGAGATTTGACCTCCCTGATTTTTGGATGTAATCTTCACTTTAGTTGTAAAACTCAACATATTTTAACAAATCAATTGGCCAGATTGAAAGTNGCGACAATTTTATTTCTCTATTTATTTGCACCCAACTTTCAAGGACTTTGATCTCTCTGAATCTTGGATGTAATCTTTATTTTAGTTGTAAAACTCAACATATTTTAACAAATCAATTTAATATTGAAGTGAAAAGATCATCACAATTTATTAAACATTTTTATGGCTTCACCAATTCAAATTACCATTTCTGTGAAAAGATCACCATAATTTCTTAAACATTTTTATGGCTTCACCAATTTAATTCACCATTCCACAAATCTCAAGACAAGGAGAAAGATAGAGAAAACTTCTCAGATCTCATGGGGAAAACACAACAAAACTCGNAGGCTCAACCAATTCAAATTATCATTTCACAAAATCTCAAGATAAGGAGAAAAACAGAGAAAACTACTCAGAATTCATGGGGAAGATACGACAAAAATCAGAATTTATATATAAAAGCAAAGTCATATAAACTTCAATAAGTAAATACCACTTATCTCTAATTACTCCCCAAGCAAACTCCTCGAAGTTCCTCTGAATCCCTTCTTTTCTTTACAGTACACAAAATTCTTCTTCGAAACGGCAAGGAGGAAGAAATCTCTCACCTTCCCTCTACTATTACAATCTCTCAAAGAATTCCTCACAATCTAAGCCTAAATTAAACTCTTTACACTCTACACACTCTCCAATTTTTTTGCCAAAAGTTTCTCTTAAAGTTGTAGAAGAGTTTTCCCAAGAGTTGCCTAAGCATCCCCTAAAAAATCAACCACATTTAATGCACCTGTTGAGATAACCGCCGATCTCACCGTCGNTCAAATGAATTTCCAAGATTCTTAATACTTCAAAATATAGTTTCATTTACTTTAAATAGTTAAGTGTAGTTTTATTCTCTTATACTAAATATCTTAATCTACAAAATTAATCTTCCTTACAAAAAATATTCCTTTAAATCTAGCATAATATTTAAACATCAACAAAATATAGTTCTCTGAATTAAATTCACTACATAAAATCATATTAATAATTTTTAAAAATATTTAAATTGAGAACATCTAATAGTTAATCTTTTTCTTCCCTCCCCCAAACTTAAATTTTTCAATATGGAATGATACAGGTGGAAAGAAAAATTCTAAATATAAATCATACCTCAGTAATTTAGGCCTTTTTATCATTCTGAAATTTTGCAGTCCTTCAAGAAATTTTACTTCAACTGGTCTGTAATATTAGGAGCTTTCTATACATATAAAATATTAGAGAATTTGCTGGGTAATGAAATTTTGAAATAAGTACAAAACTAAACATTATACAAACACAATATTTCACTAACACATCCACAATACTAAACAAAAAAAATTACAAAGATATTAAAATGCAAATAAAAATCACATTACATTACAATTTACAAAGTACTAATCAACATCTATTATAGCTACACATGCAAATTTTAACTACCACACTAAAAATTTAAAACAATAATTAAAAATTATCCAATTGCAACATAAAAATAAAAATGAAAGTAAAAACAAACAAACATCTATCTCTATTACACAAATTAAAAAAATAAAAGTACATAAATTACTATCATATATCAAAATCCCATGCTATATCTTCATCTCCCTGGTCAGCAAGTGGATTGGGCTGATACTGAGTATAACGGGGGCATTCAGGAAAAGTAACATCAGGCTCACCTCTTTAGTGCTGGACCTGAGCTTCGTAGTAAGCTATCTCAAAGTCAGAATGTCTCTGTAGGTAATAATTATCATAATCATGTCTAAGTTCTAATGCCCCAATTCTTTCATTTATTAGCTCTATACTCTTTCGCTGCAAGGTTAACTCATTCATTAAATCATTTAGGGTAGGGGAACTAGAAGAAGGAAGGTCATAACTAGTTGATGGGATATCTCTTCTAGTAGAAGGTTCTTGAATCCTACTCCCAGATCTCCACTTTTTATTGGATTCATATGTCTTCAAATTAGCTTTACTAATAGGTTTCATAGGGTAAACCCATTCTTCATCATCTCCAGCTTCAGCTCCAGAAAGTTGGCAGTGCATAAATGAGGTCAGGATGTCACAGTCCTCCACTTGTTTCACTCTTTGTCGTGGTCAATATATTCTTAAAAATAATTTCCCCCGCATTTATAGTTCGATTATTCTGAATACAAAAATTTAGAATAAATTTATCTCTTGTTACCTTAATATGGTGATAAGTAGGTAACAGAGTAGAAGAAATAAAATAGTGCCACACTTTATATGTGACATTCAACATGGAAGCAGAAAAATTTACCCGTTCTCGTTGTTTTATCTTCTATGTCCCTTTCCCATCAGTGAGAAAGTTGATGACATCGTTCAGCGGGTCTTCCATTGTACTGAAGGTTTCATAATGGCAGCTATAGAAGTTTGGGACTTCATAAAAGGAGTTAATGCGGGTGGCACTAAATTCAACAGAAAATCCCCGCATTCGAACGGTTCCGTCCTCAGAATAATACACATTGGCATAAATTTCTTTCATAATATTCGCAGCAGCCTTATTGGTGGTATAACAGAAGTTTTCCCACCTCTATTCGGTAATAACTCGTTCAATTTCTCCTCCTGGACTCTAAAAAACGCGATCTTGTATACATTTCTTCCCTTAAAATACTGAAGTAAATCTCGACTGAGCCTTCACATTGACGAAGCGAGACTCGTCAAACTCAAGTTGCCTCTTTTGTCGTTGAGTCATGTCAATCTAATCAAAATTATAAAAAAAATCCAAAATACACTTCAAATATTCAAATAATAGCTTCCAAGAGTGACTCCAAGAGTTCAAAACTAAATTTGATGAATTTCTTCCAAATATTTTCTCCACATTCTCCAATTTTTCAGACATTCTCAATGTGGAAGAAATTCAAGGTGAAAATCAAATATTTTTAGGTTGGAATGAAGCTCTTACCGAGAGATGATAAAATCTAGTGTCTAAATGCTTTGAAATCACCCCAAATCCAAGATCTTCAAGCCCTAGATCAAAATTTTCATTTTTTTAAGAGGAAGGGGATGATGAATAGTGGTGGTAGACTGGTCAAAATCGCGGTTAAAAATGTTTTTTCGGGATCTTACCGTCAGCGGGGTCTTCGGCGCCGTCAGCGAGCTCTATTGAATTAATAACCTAAGTCTCGGGAAAAATCTGCTGTTGGCGGCGTCGTTGGCGAGATTTTCAAAATTGGGTCAATTTCCAAATTTTTGTGATTTCGATCAATTTCAAGCCTCGACGACATCCGTTCAATCATTATAGACATAAATTTTAAGGGATTAAATGATGTATTAACACAAATAAACATTCATAACACAAAACATCACAATTATATATAAATTCCATGGGTTACAATACACGTTACAAGTCACACATAAGTTTGGTATTTTCTCAACCTTGATACATCAATTCAGCGTCGCAATCTAAGCCACAACACTCTAAACGCTGAAAACAAACATCTCATGCTCAATCTCAACTATACTGAGATCTAAAAGCAAAATTCAAAAGAAAAGCAAACATAAAGTTCAAATCAAACTACACACATAGACATACAGGTAGCAAGGTAAATCTACTACTCTTCCGATTCAGAGTTTGTTTCTTCTATGATATCCCCGATTGATTGAACATGAATGAAGAGGTTATAGAGGGGTCGGTATGGGAATCCTTTAGTAGAGTCCTCTTCTATCAATCCCATCTTTCTTATCAATCGTATCAGACTATCTTCGATATGTCCAAAGTGAGCAAATTGTTCTTTCATCCTCCAGTCTAGATGATAAAAAAAATCAGAGATATTGTTAATTACATTCATAACATTTTGCACCTCTTTCTCCAGTTTCTGATTCTACGTAGGATCACTAGTGTCTTGTCCGAAACTAAAGGATGAATAGGAAGTGAATTCTGAAACGATTGATCCATAATAATAGTCATATCATTCTCATTTTCATTGGTTGGGAACCTCTCGATTGGGTCCAAAGGCTTCTAAGATAGAAGTATCTTTTCCCAATTCTCATAAGATACTTGAAAATGACTGCAGAGTAAGAAAATTATTGAAGGATGTCCAAGCTCACAAGTTGATCCATGAACAATCAGACCCAAAACAGACTTCACAATTATCGATCCAATATCAATCGACAGTCTCATTTGGATACAATAATTCAGAATAGCAATTTCCTTGGTAGCTTTACCAATCTTCATTGTCGGTAATGATTTTGCAGAAAAGAAGAAGTGTTAGTGTTTAGAAATGGGGTTTAGAAGTGTCACAGAAAAACAAACATATTCGTTTTCTCTCATTTCCCAGTCTTCAATTTCATCCATCAAATATTGGTAGATCTTATTCATCAGGTTTCTTGTCGGGACGAAGTTGGAATAATGGCAGACATAAACATTCTCGATCATTTATAACTCATTAATCATTGCAAGAGTAAAAGTTATCCATCTACCTCGCACATAGACGACTCCCTGATTGATTCTATGCAAATTAGCATAAAACTCCTTCACCACATGAACAACTACGGTGAAAGTAATGTAGCGCAACACTTCCAATCTTCATCGCACAATCATCTCTTCAATTGTTGTCAAAGAATTGTTCAATCCTCGATTCATGAATCCTCTTTCTTTGATTAATCTCTTCTTTGTCAGCACTTTGTTGAAGATTCGCTGTGCCTCAGAACTAATGAACTTTCTCTTGTTGAACACTCGCAATCTATGGTTTTCAGGGGAATTGGACATAATAGGGATAAATTTGGTGGAGTTTCTATTCGTTTTTAGGGAAATAAAAAATTAGAAACCAAATTTGGAAGTTTATAAACCGCCAAAAACCGTCATTTCAAACTCCGGAAACTGTCATCTCGCCGTTCTCGCCATCGGCGGCGTTGATGGCGCCATCGGTGAGCCGTTAGAATTAATTTTCTGGACTCCTGGGAAAAACCCGCCGTCGGCGGTGTCATTGGCGCCGTCGACGCCCAAGACTAAAATTTCACAGTTTTGCTGTGGTCCGAATGAGTTCAAATTTTTTCTATGGATTAAATTTTTATGATGATTCAAGGGTAAATATGAGTAGTAGAGTTCAATACTACCACAAACTAATGATAATTTCAAATAAAAATACTATAATCGCAATAAAAATAAAGATAATTATGGGTTGCCTCTATAAATCGTTTGGTTTAACGTCGTTAGCCCGACCTATTCAAATAATATTCAGGTTGACTGATCATTAAAATCTCTTTAAATTTTGGTCTTTTACCCTCAAAATACGGCTTTAATTTATTTCCATTTACTTTAAATCTATTCACAGTTTTTTGATCTTCAATTTCAACAGCTCCGTAAGTATAAACTTGAGTCACAGTAAATGGTCCTAATCAACGAGACTTCAATTTCCCAGGGAATAACTTCAGCCTTGTATTGTAACGGAAAACTTATTGTCCTGGTTCAAAGTTTTTCTGGTTAATCTTTCGATCATGTCATAACTTTAGTTTCTCCTTATAAATTCTATCGTTATCATAAGATTCATTTCTTAATTCTTCGTTTCTCCTTATAAATTATGTCATTATCATAAGATTCATTTCTTAATTCTTCCAATTCATTTAATTATAACAATCTCTTCTTACCACATCTTTCAAATTATAATTGAATTCTTTAATCGCCCAACACTCCTTATAAATTTTGTCGTTATCATAAGACTCATTTCTTAATTCTTCCAATTCATTTAATTGTTTCTTATAAATTATTCAAAGTTCTTCTGGTTAATCTTCTGATCATGCCATAACTTTAGTTTCTCCTTATAAATTCCTGGTTAATCTTTTGATCATGCCATAACTTTAATTTTTCCTTATAAATTCTGTCATTATCATAGGTTAATCTTCTGATCATGCCATAACTTTAGTTTCTCTTTATAAATTCCGTCGTTATCATAAGCTCGTTTCTTAATTCTTCCAATTCATTTAATTGTAACAATCTCTTCTTACCATCATCTTTCAAACTCATTTCTTAATTCTTCCAATTCATTTAATTGTAAACTTATAAATTCTATCGTTATCATAAGACTCATTTCTTAATTCTTCCAATTCATTTAATTGTAACAATCTCTTCTTACAGCATCTTTCAAATTATAATTGAATTCTTTAATCGCCCAATATGCTTTATGCTCCAATTCTTACAAGCATCTTTCAAATTATAATTGAATTCTTTAATCGCCCAATCTGTCATTATCATAAGACTCATTTCTTAATTCTTCCAATTCATTTAATTATAACAATCTCTTCTTACCAATATCTTTCAAATTATAATTGAATTCTTTAATCGCCTAATATGCTTTATGCTCCAATTCTACTATTTCAAATTATAATTGAATTCTTTAATTGCCTAATATGCTTTATGCTCCAATTCTACTGGTAAGGATTTCTTAATTCTTCCAATTCATTTAATTGTAACAATCTCTTCTTACCAGCATCTTTCAAATTTTTCTTCCAATTCATTCATTTGTAACAATCTCTTCTCACCAGCATCTTTCAAATTATAATTAAAGTTTCTCCTTATAAATTATGTCATTATCATAAGATTCATTTCTTAATTCTTCCAATTCATTTAATTATAACAATCTCTTCCTTATAAATTCTATCGTTATCATAAGACTCATTTCTTAATTCTTCCAATTCATTTAATTGTAACAATCTCTTCTTACAGCATCTTTCAAATTATAATTGAATTCTTTAATCGCCCAATATGCTTTATGCTCCAATTCTTACAAGCATCTTTCAAATTATAATTGAATTCTTTAATCGCCCAATTTGGTAAGTGACAAGTCTTCCAAAAAATCAGCCTGTAAGGAGTCATTCTAATAGGAGTTTTATAAGCAGTCCTATAAGCCCATAATGTGGTATCCAGTCTAGTAGACCAATCTACTCTACTAGGGTTTACAGTTTTATCAAGTATTTGTTTAACCTCTCTAATAGAAACTCCAGCTAACCCACTGGATTAAGGGTGATAGGAAGTAGAGATTTTATGAATAATATTAAACATTTCTACTAATCTCTGAAAGTATTTATTCTTATGATGAGATCCTTCGTCAATGATAATCATTCTCTGCATTCCGTATCCAGTAAAAATATTTTTCATTAAAAATCTTAAAACACTTTTAGCGTCACAACGAGATAAAGCTTGTGCTTCAATTCACTTTGAAACGTAGTCTACTGCAATTAATATGTATATGTTCTTAGATGAAGGAATAAATGGTCCCATGAAATCTAATCCCCAAACATCAAAGATCTCAACTTCTAACATGAAATTCAGAGGCATTTCATTTATTCTAGATATATTGTCTACTCGTTGACATTGATCACAAGTTTTTATGTATCTGTAAACATCTCTAAAGAGAGTAGGTCAATAACACCCAACTTGTAAAATTTTATAAGCAGTTTTATCAATCCCAAAATGTCTTCCAAATTCAGAATCATGACATTTTTGAATAATTAGTTCAGTTTCTTCATAAGGTACACATCTTCTCATAATAAGATCCTTACATTGTTTATATAAATTAGGTTCATCCCAAAAACATGCTTTCGCATCATGAATGAATTTTCTTTGATGTTGCAATGTCAACATATGTGACAAAATATAACTTACAATATAATTAACAATATCAGCATACCATGGTATTTTTCACTCATTAATATTATAAAGTTGTTCATCAGGGAAACTGTTTGTAATTTCATTATCGGTGTCAGATAATTCATGATTTTCTAATCTTGACAAATGATCAACAATTTGATTATCAGTTCTCTTTCTATTAATAACCACAATTCAAATTCTTACATCAAGAGTATCCATCTAATTAACCTTGATTTGACATCCTTCTTTTGCATCAGAATTTAATAGCAGAGTGATCAGTGTGCACAATACATTTAGTCCCAATTAAATAAGATCTAAATTTGTCTAAAACATACACAATGGCCATTAAGTTTTTTTCAGTAGCAATATAGTTAATTTAAGCATCATTAAGAGTTTTACTAGCGTAGTATATAACTTTAAAAATCTTTTCATACCTTTGTCCAAGAACAACTCCAATAGCATAATCAATAGTATCCCACATCAGTTCGAATGGTTTCTCTCAGTTAGGTGAAACTATAATAAGGGTTGTGATTAATTTTTCTTTTAATAACTCAAAGACATTTAAACAGTTTTCAGTAAATTCAAATTTCTTGTCATTTTCTAAAAGTTGGCATAGAGGTTTAGTATTTTTTGAAAAATCTTTAATAAAACACCTGTAAAAACCAACATGTCCAAGAAAACTCCTAACCACCTCTCTAAAAAATCTTTAATAAAACGCCTATAAAATCCAACATGTCCAAGAAAACTCCTAACCTCTCTTTACATTACGTAGGAGGTGTTAGTTTAGATATAACTTGAATTTTTGCAGGGTCTACTTCCATACCATTTTTATTTAGATATAACTTGAATTTTTGCATGGTCTGCTTCCATACAATTTTCTAAAATTTTATGCTCTAACACAATTCCTCCTACAACCATAAATTGACATTTCTCCCAATTTAGAACTAAATTAGTAAAATTTTATGCCCTAGTACAATTCCTCCTGCAACCATAAATTGACATTTCTCCCAATTTAGAACTAAATTAGTTCTTTCAAATAACTCCAAAACTTTTTCAAGATAAGTGAATCATGTGTCAAATGATATTTCAAATACAGAGAAATCATCCATAAATACTTCCAATCCATCATCAATTAACTTACTAAATATAGACATCATACATCTTTGGAATGTTGCAGATGCATTACATAATCCGAAAGGCATTCTTCGAAAAGAAAAAGTTCCAAAAGGACTTGTAAATATTGTCTTTTCTTGATCCTCATGAGCAATAGGAATTTGATGGTAACCGGTATATCCATTTAAAAAATAAAAATATTTGTGTCCAGCAAGTCTATCTACTATTTGGTCTAAAAAAGGTAAAGGGAAGTGGTTTTTCCTAGTGACAGTGCTTAATTTTCTATAATCAATGCAAATACATCGCTCAATAACTTGTCTAATATGTATTAATTCATTATTATCTTTTGTTTCAATAGTCACTCATCCTTTCTTAAGAACATAATGAATTGGACTTACCCAAGCACTATCTAAAATAGGATATATAATTCCAGTGTCCAACCATTTCAAAATTTTCTTCTTGACTACTTCTTTAATCATTGGATTTAATCTCCTTTGTGCATCAACTTTTGGTTTATATTGTTTATCTAGTATAATTATGTGCATACAGATCGAAGGATTGATTCCCTTAATATCAGCTAAGGTCCAACCAAAAGCTTTCTTATATCCTTTTAATGTATCCAAAATGCTTTGCTCTTGCAAATCATTTAATTCTGAAGATATAATAACATATTGTGTAGAAGAGTTTCCCAGAAACACATACTTCAAGTGCTTAGGTAATATTTTTAACTCAAGTTCATGTGATTTTATAATTGACGGAACTAGATTCTTATCAGCATTTCTTGTAATATCCATCATCTCAAATCTTTCCTGAACATACTCTAATTCTTAATTTTCTATTTTTTCCAAAATAACTTCATCTCTGTCTTCAAATTGTTCTTTCTCTTCAAAATATTCTTTAAAATGTTTGTTCAATAGATGAAGAATAATTTCATCACTCTCTTCAAATTTTTCTTTCTCTTCAAAATGTTCTTTAAAATGTTCTTTCAATAGATGTTCACTTTTGCAAAAACATTCATTATCTCTTTCAACAACAGGGTATTTCATAGATTTTGGATAGTTATCTCTTTCGATCAAGAAGTGACTTTTAACATTGCACATCAGGATTTTGGATAGATAAGTGAATTTCATCTGCTGTAAGATTTGCATAATCTCGTAGAGGTCTTGGTTGGTGTTCATTTTTTATTCCTTGGTTGTTCACGTTGTTTTTCATTGTGTCTGGATTTCTAGGTTCTCTTCTTAGTTTTCTAATTATTCTAACAGTGCGTTCTAATTCCAAATCGTAGGGTATAAGATTTTCAGGTCCAAATTTACGCATACAATGAAATCAGTACACAGAAAAACAATTACCTAAATATGAAAATAAGTTACAATTCATGTAAAAGTTTTCTAATAGTCATAATTTTTCCTTTACTCTAATTATGATTCTTGTTTACTCCCCGATAACAACGCCAAAAACTTGACAATGACTTATATATGCTTAAAAATACAAGAATTTGATACTACTGCTAGAAGATTTAATTCCCCGACAATGACGCCAAAAATTTGACAGCAGTTATAGATTCGATAAAGATGTATATAAAATATTCAATAATTGCAAAGTCACACTTATCAACGCAAGTATACGTAACTCAAGTAATACAGAGCTCTAATGGAGTCCTGGATATCGATCCCACAGGGAGTAATATTAGAAGCTACGAACTAAGATTTTAGAAAATTAATACTTAATCACAACATTATAGTTCAAATTGCTTATTTATCACTAATAGGCAATTGAAATAAATATATAATTTTAATAAATCTTAAATAACTAATTCTACTAATAAAGTTTCTAATGTGAAGTTCAATATATAAAAAAACATCCTTCTCCTTATCAAGAAATTAAAGTGAATTGATAAAGTGAATTAGTTCAAATTGGATTATGCCAAATAGGAGCATACATATTCTTTACCCTTTGGTCCAGACATAAAGAATATTGATTAATCCTATGCTTGTTTACTGAATTTGCGGCTAGGCTGAGAGGATATCGGCTTTCACTTCGGAGCTCTTACATTCCCCTCGCCTGAGGGCTAACATCTACACTTCAGCACCTAAACGATAGGGTTGAATTGAAGATTTTAGTCTGTCCCTCTAAAATCTCCAATTCTACGCTCAATAATTTTATTTCTCTATTTATTTGCACCCAATTTTCAAGGACTTTGACCTCCCTGAATCTTGAATGTAATCTTAACTTTAGTTATAAAACTTAACATATTTTAACAAATCAATTGTAAATTAAGATCGAAGTGAAAAGATCATCACAACTTCTTTAACATTCTCAAGACTCAACTAATTCAAATCACCTTTTCACAAAATCTCAAGAGAAGGAGAAAGACAAAGAAAACTACTCAGAACTCATGAGGAAGATATGACGAAACTCATAATTTATATATAGAAGCAAAGTCATACTAACTTCAATAAGTAAATACCACTTATCTCTAATTCCTCCCCAAGCAAACTCCTCGAAGTTCCAAATAAGTAAATACCACTTATCTCTAATTCCTCCACAAGCAAACTCCTCGAAGTTCCTCTGAACAATAATTAAATAACTTATCTCTAATTTCTCCCCAAGAACACTCCTCGAAGTTCCTCTGAATCTCTATTTCTTTAAAACACACAAAATTCCTCTTGGAAGTAGCAAGGAGGAAGAAATCTCTCACTTTCCCTCCACTCTTACAATCTAAATAAACTTATCTCTAATTTCTCCCCAAGAAAACTCCTCGAAGTTCCTCTGAATCTCTTCCTTTTCTTTACAGTACACAGGATTCTTCTTCGAAGCGGCAATGAGGAAGAAATTTCTCACTTTACCTCCACTCTTACAATCTCTCAAAGAATTCCTGACAATTTAACCCTAAATTAAACTCTACACACTCTCCAATTTTTTGGCCAAAAGTTTCTCTTAAAGTTGTAGAAGAGTTTTCCCAAGAGTTGCCTAAGCATCCCCTTAAAAATCATCCACATTCAATGCATCTATTAAGATAACCGCCGATCTCGCCTTCTGCGGCCTCGAGGACGCCGTCGGTGGCCTTCTAGAATATTTGATTCTGAACTCTCGGGAAAAACCCGTTGTCGGCGCCCTAGTTCAAATCTTCATATTTTGGTCATTTTCTCTCCAAATTCGCTCATTTTTGCATCTTTTTGCTCCAGTGACCATAATTCAACATACATACAACAAAACATAAAAAATATCTTTCTTTAAAGTGCAATATCATCAAAACCAGTGTAAAATATTTATGAAAATCTCAACATATTTTCTTTTAGTCATCGACGCAGGTGGATCTCATCTAATACCCCCTATCAACGGGCAATATTTGAAGAGGTATTATGCTTAGGCATACTCCGTATTTGATGTATCTGACGTACCTTATATGAAGAATTGACGATTCAAAGCTTTTTGTACTTTGTAATTCAATTATTGAGCAATAAAGAGATGCAACTTTTGATATTGCATTTGTTTGAGCTATTGTGATTATTTCATTATGTTTGCTAGAGGATTATGTTACATGGTTCAAGATAACAAATTTGCATATAAGAGAAGACTTTTGTGTCACTTAAATTGATTGTTGGATCATCTTACAATCAAGGTGTAAGTCCTACAGGTGGCCTATGTGTAGCACAAGCAATAATCAGTGTAAGAGAAGCCATACATTTCTCTTATTTTTTCTCTTCACTTACTCTCTTTGAGCGAGTCCGAATGAGCGTATCGCAGCCATCATAAAGTCAATTTTGATTGGTACCTGCCATATGAGGGAGAACCATGTGTTTCATTTTGGTTTCACTTTTCGTGCGGTTCTGAATTATTGTATCTCACCCATCATAAATGAGTGTGGTAGATATGCTTGTCCCACTCATTCATAAATGAGTGCAATAGATTCTCTTTAAGGGATAGTTTGAGTTTAGACTTAGAGATAAACCATCTTATGGCCGGTGCACTTTGTTTAACCGACTCTTCTAATATCTCGACCGACTAAAGTCAGTTTTGATTGATACTCGTCATGTGTACGAGAATTCTAGCATGTCTCTTGAATTGATTGTTGGATCATCATACAGGCAAGGTGTAAGTTCTGTGGGTAGCCTATACTTAGTGAAACTAATGATTAGTGTAAGAGAGATCATTGTACCTCTCTTACCATGACTTTTCAGTTACACACTTTATGCGGGTCTGAAATAGCTTATCCCATTCATCATATTTTGGATATGCTTGTCTCACTCATCTCAAATGAGTTTGGAAGTTTGGAAGAAGCCTTTTAAGGGATTTGAGCCTAGTTTTAAGGCTAAGCATTTTATGGTTAACACATCTTACTTAACCTTCACAGTATCTCAATTGGCTGAAACCAATTTTGATTGATACTTGCCACATGTGAAAAAATCATGCACTCTTCCCAGCATTTTTTTTTGGAACACGCTTTGTATGGGTCTTAATTAGTATCCCACTCATCATAAATGAATATGGTAGATACTCCAGCTTGCTCATGGATGTGATGAATATCCTTTAAGGGATACATCTGAGTTTAACTTGAAGGCTAAACACATAGTGGTTAGACTATTTCCTGACAGAAGTTATTTCACTGATCTTACGAAGAAGTCCCTATGGTTGGGTAATCCAGCTTTTTTAACCATTTGATATTGTTCAGACTCACGCAATCTTTATTATCTTGTCAGATGACAAGTTATATCGACTGGAGCATATTTCTTGCTTGATTGATCTGTGTTTGATCAAAGTGCTTTAGCTTCCGATCAATTTATGATACTTTCCTAATCGAAGCTATCTAATAAGGATTCTTGGTAGAAGTATCATATCTTGGTTAGGCCACTATGATTATCCAACCTCTTTGATATTTTTGGCTCAGTCAATTTTGTATTGCATTGTTAAAGCGACATGTAATATTATTTAGTCTTCTTCAATTTTCTATTTGATCCATGTTCTCTAGTCAGAACATTTTGATGTTTGAATAAACCCACTATATTTTCCCCAATGAGAGTTGCCTTGGCCAATTCTTGCAAAAATATCTGATGATACTTCCTCAACAACAACTACCTTGCTTGTTTTGATAATTCATAATGAAAGTTACTTCGTTGGTGCTTGTGATAGCACCCTAATGTTAGACTGTTGAGTTTACCTAGAATTGGTGATATTTTTAATTTACTCGATTAATTTTGTTCACCTTGTCGAAAAACATGTTGTATTGGTTGTTCGACCAATCAATATCTTATTAAGATATTTGATACCTCCTCAGCAAGAGTTATCTTGCAAATTTTGGGGGAGGGGTGGGGGATTTTGAGCGAGTCATCGTGCTAGAGCTTGTAAAAGCATCTTTAGGGTTGGACAAACTGGTTTATTCAACCTCTATTTTTGATCGACTCAATTAATTCTTAATTCCTTATCAAGGACATGTTGTATCAATTTTCTAATAGGTTCATGTTCTTTCAAACTGCCTTGACGTCTGACTATATTATGATGCTTACTCTTTCGATGGGATTACCTTGATCGGTTGAAGTTAATACCCTTCGGAAGAAGCATCTTACCGTGCTTAGATTACCTCACGATCTAGCAGATATTTTGAATATGCCACCTCAAGCTACTTCACAATGTGGTCACTTGTTCGATGCTTTATTCAGTCAGAACTATATTGAATTTTTAGCCAGTTTTTCACACAAGAGCATATTTGTTGACCGAGAATACTTATGCTAGATAAGACTACCATGGATATCTAGTCCGATATAAAGTCAGAATACATAAATCCTAAACTATTTGATTTATAGTTAGAATACATACCTCCTGAACTATTTTGATGCATAGTCAGAATACATATCTTCTTCACTATCCTAGGTTGGGATACACATCTCCCTGACTGCTTGATAATGTTCCAATAAAGAAAACTATCATTCTCATTTGACCAACCTTCGATGAGAGCACCTCTGTTGACTTCATTTTTTGTGAGGTTTGTTTCCTTCTATAGAGCCTAAGATCTAACCATAGGACTACCCCACTGACTCTCCTAGAAACCTAGCGTTGATCCACACAAGTTAAAAATCTCAACCGCTTCTTGACTTCTTGTAGTCTCATTTTTGTGGATTCAAATCCTCAACATTTGGTTGAGTCGAGCAGAACCAACATATCAAAACTCGGGTCGAGTTCCTATAAAGATCGATAATGCCTTAGGAAGATCTTCTGAGGCTTAGGGGTTTTCAATCTTCGAAGCAACACACATTCATACACACCTATATACACAACACATACAAACACCGCGACATATACAACATACACATATACAATCACACACAATTCACTAATCAACACCAAAATCAAATTCAAAACAAAAAAAAGCCTTACAACACGAATTTGAGAATCTTTCAACGTGTGTGACGAGCGACTCGCTGCCATGAGCGTTCTGCTAGACTCCGACATTGCCTGGGCGAGGACCGATCGACATTTGACTCGTTAAACGACTCCGGTTGGACTAAATAACTTCATTTGTTGTGATGTTCATAAGTCAAAATTAATTTAACTCGATCGTCGACGAACTTGCCCAGATGACCCCAGATGACAAGACCGACAGCACGAGCGTGTCCAGAACATCAATTTTACCTAAGGAGAACACTCATTTTGCTATGTTGTCGTGCACGAGCAATGATGCACGAATTTAAACTTTTAAATATCAAAATAATTATAATAATAATATAAAAAAAAGAGAAAAAACCCCCTTTATTAACCTCACGCACTCCTCCCTCCAAAACCCTAACACCATATTCTACCAAAGCCCTCCCCATTGGATCGATACCCTAGAGATACTCTGATTCGCTAGTGCCCTGACTTCAGATTACCTCTTTTTTTTCTTCACCGTGCTCACTGTTCCTTGTCGTGTTTGGTTGTGCTGAAGAAATTTGAAATTCAGGTGTCTTCTTCTTCTTCACCCCCCTAGCCATCTCTCCCCCTTATTGTGCTCTTGTTGTGCCAAAGAAAATTGAAGTTTAGGGGTCTTCTTCCAGGTATTGTATTGTATTGTTATTAAATTGTTTATTTAAATCAGAAGTGAAATCTGTTTTCTAGTCGTCCTGTCTTGACCAGTCCAACCTTCTTTTACACATTGCTTATGTTCTCATCGAGTGATTTTTTTCACATATTTATGTTGTAAAAAGTGTTTCTAATAGAAAGTCTGTTGAAGGTAAAGAGAGATGATTCTAATTTTCCCCATGAATTAAAAATGATTTAGCATAGATTCTAAATTAATTACAGGGGCATTTACATGCATACAACACAATTCTTTTATATTTATAAAATTTGTTCTTTACATTTATACCATCCAAAATTTTCATACCACATAGAAAAATATCACCATTTTTAACTATTAAAAAGTGAACCATACATTTTCATGCATGAAGTGATATATATGTAAAAATTGAAGTTTTAAGTGTTAGAGATGTAAATACATAGAAGTTGAGTGTTATGCATGTGAATCTTCTTTCAATTAAAATGTTGCTGATGCCTTTTTTTGGTTGGATCAATTATTAGAAGTGCAACTTACTGAATTGAGTTGAATTGATTTTAATAGCCATTATGATTAAGGGGTATTCACATTCATACCCCTGAAATCCTATGAATTCACATGTTTAAAATTTTAATTTATATGTGAAATTACAAATCTTTTAATTCCTAAGTATTTACATCTAAACATTTAAACCTACATGTATTAAGCTGTATATTTTATAATATCCAATGTGTATGTATATCTAACACTTAAATTTGTATGTTTGTTAAACCTATCATTTCAATCTTCTTTAAACGTTGCATGCACTTTTGTTGATCCTACTTTGAATTAAATTCTCATACAAACTTTCTGTGATTCCTTGCGAGGTACGTCGGCACGCAGATTGGACATCGACAGCTCATAGCAAGTGACGATGACGTCCACAACCAATGCGATGGTATAACCTCTAAAACTCTCATATTTGTGTGCCCAAGCTGTTTATTTGAATGTACTTGTAGAATCAAGGTTTGGGTTTGTTTCAAATGGTGTGTTTCTTTCCAAGATAAAATATGTATGAGTTTTCTTCTGGTAAGATAAATAGAATAAATTGAAGGACGGAATACCTACAAGTGCAAGCAAATAATTGATTTATCATTTCTCTATGCCTTGCTTTCAAGTCTTTTTAAGTCGATTTGTTGCAAACAAATGATTTAATATCTTTCTATACCTTGCTTTCAAGTGTTTCTAGTTTGTTTTGGTTTCAATGTAATTATTTCAAATTTCATTATTACTTCCTTTCTAAGTTGATTTGGTTAGATGTAGTATTATTGAATGCATTGCGGGCATTTCGATAATGATTGACTAGTAGTAGCGGCCAAATAATGATGGTCAGATAGAGGTAACTCAATGATAGTGGCCAAACATTGGAGTTTTAATTATGATAATCGGCCAGTGATACAACGATTGATATTTAATAATGGAAAGGGAGGTTTGATGATGACAGTAAAAATCCGACAATGATAGTAGTCTGGTAACAGTTGTGGCAATAGTAATTAGATGAAGTAGTAATAATCATCCAATGATAATCTAAAGACAATATGTCTGGAAATGTTAGCTTGTGATGGGAATTTGGTGGCTTTAGTGGCTCGATGGCGGCACAAGCTAGGTGATGGAACCGGCTCGATGGTCATCTAGTAGTGTCAATGGCTATGGTTTTCCATTAGAAGCGGTAGTGTGTTGGTATATGTGCAATGAGATGATAGATCTAGTGATGTTTGTTATTCAACAATGATGATGGCCATGGTGGATAGTGGAAATCGTGGGTAGACAATGATAAAGACCGATGGTCATAATAAACAAGCTATGACCGTTTAATCAGTGGTGGTTGAATAATGATGAATTGTTAAAGCTCAGGAATCCTTAAGACGTTCGAGCTTCAATTAGTCTTCTCCTTTTGTTCTAGCTCCCGTCAAATGTGGAGAGTGAGAGTTTATAGATTTTGGGATTGACACATCTTTCATAAATATTTGACATCATTCACACGAAAAGATACACACGCACGTACACACACACCCCTAAGTTTCCTTTTATGTGTTAGGTGATTGATTTGGGTACATTAGGACTACAATCATATTAATTTTGGTGTTGTTTGGTTCATTTGACCGAGACATTTTTTATATTGTAAATTAATCACAATTTGAGTGTATATAAGCCTTATTTTGATTCTAGAACTTTCCAATCGCAAGATGCACAAGGTTTTCGTGCTCGATTAGGATGATTTCTCAGTGATGTATTAAAACTAGACAAACATTTGCTTTTACCAAATCTAGCATCCATGATTTTTTGAACTACCGAACCTCATTTAAGTTTACCACGATCAAATCATTGAGAATTTAATACAATGAAAAAAAAAATGGGTTGAGGTTTTTTCACGAATTTTGAGATTTGATTGAGAATTTGAAAAATGAAAGAGAGTGCTTCATTTGTAAATAGCAATGTTTCATGTGTTATGTATGTAAAAATATTCAAATATAAATTTGTTATTGTGATGTTTCTACAAAATTCTTAATTAAATTAACTGTGGCATTTACATAAATAGCACCCAATTTCCATGTATTTGTATATCTAACTTTAAAATTTTACTTTTTGCATCAATGTCACCCAAATCTTTCATAAAACATCAACCATGCTACTATTTTAATTTTTAAAAGTGTATGAATTTGTGCATGGACAAGCAGGCATTTATGTAAAAAGTAAAAGTTAGGTAAGAATTAAGTGGTATGCATGTAAATTTCCCTATTAAACTATCTTCTCTCTTATTTATGGCTCTTGGGGGTGCTTTTGACTTTAGTGCACAAAGTGACAAAAATTAAATAAAAAGTACAAAACACAAAGATATGCGTGACTGCTGCTCGCAAGTATGGAGGGTATATTGCCTTTACAATGTAACCATATCATTTTTTTTTGTGCAGATTCCTGACGTAGCTCTACCTGTTACGAAAGTTATTCCTGAATTATTTTCAGGTATTTCTGGAATATTTCAATACTCTCGAAATAACCCAAAAATAAAGACCACGAGTTATTTCTGAGTTATTTTAGTATTATTGAAAATAAGCCAGAAAAAATATGAAAATAACTCAAGAATAATATCTGTGACACGTAGAACTACGTCAAGAGTCTGGAAAGAAAATGCACTCCTCCCATACCTTGGGCAAGTTACGGATTTTTTTCATCTTAAAATCTCGCAGTGCAAGGATTGGTCATAACAACAGCAAATTATTATCAAACGACGCATACCAAAATTTATTAATGTAGATAGCGTTAATTTTGATATGCATTAAATTCACAAAAAAAAAAAAATCTCCCAAAAAAAAATCTAAAGATTTGTTCGAAATCATTTATTTTTATTTTTAAAAATAACGTCTTTAGTTTATTTTTCACTTTTTTTAATATTAAAATTCTTTTAAGAAGTACTTAGAATACTTATGAATAATGGAAAAAAAACAAATTTCTAGACTTTTGAAGTAGCTTCACATGTGAGTTCTCCATAATATATCGTTATGTGTGTTATATCAGACTCACCTAAAAAATATTAAAGTGAAACTGCAGACTCTACAATAACCCCGAAATAAAATCGAAATAACCCCGAAATAATCTATGTTGTACCACTTTATTAGCCCTGAAATAACCTCTACGAAATAACACTATAGAGGTTATTTCAGGATTATTGAAGAGAAACCGCAGAGATTATTTCGAAGTTATTTTTGGATTATTTCTCAGTTATTAAAGTGAAATATATAAGTTTTTCTTCAATAACTCTAAAATAATCTCGAAATAACCTACGCGATTTCACTTCAATAACTCGAAATAATTTTTACGATACAACACAAGTGACGACATATTATTGAAGTCTGCATGTTAAGATACGTCTGAAGTCCGAATAACAAAATACATCATGAATACTAGAATATATTTGAAACAAATTTTTATTTTAAATATTTTTTAGAAGAATTACATATGCCACTACAATGTGCCCCTGCACAACTCCTCCGCTCATCAACACGAGCTGCTTTCACCGTCATAATAGACACCAACGTTACTCCACAAGCGGTCGCCGCTATCATTGCAACAATTGATTAATTTAATATTTAATTAAAGCAAAAAAAATAGTTTTCATATATCAAATATTTTTAAATTATGAATAAAATGAGATTAAAATAGAAAAATAAAATATAAAAGGGGTAAAATTGTCCAAACGGCTCTTAAAGTTTTCGAGAAAGAAGTTTAGATGAACCGTAGCAGGCCTACGTTCAAAAAAAAATCTGAGTGCACAATAATTTATGCAGCAGTTCACATGCCCCTATAAAAGCTGTACAGGCCAGCTGAGTACTGCAGGCTCCACCCGCCTTCACGGGGTAACCTCTTCCCCACTGCTCTGCTTATAAGACGAAGTGAGCTCTACCCAAAAGAAACCAACGCACATAATGGAGAAAATTCTCCATGTCCGACGGACGAATTTGCAGCAATCTTATGTGCTCTGTTACGCATTGCTACTTCTCCTCTCCGGTGGAGCCCCGCAGGCTGCTGCCGGTGGTCCGATAAAGACCGTGGTGATTGTTGTGATGGAGAACCGGTCGTTTGATCACATGCTTGGCTGGATGAAGCGGATCAACCCTGAGATCAACGGAGTGGACGGATCGGAGTGGAATCCTACTTCGACGTCGGACCCGAACGGGGCTAGGGTTTATTTCAAAGACGGAGCTCAATTTGTGGATCCGGATCCGGGCCACTCCTTCGATGCGATTCTACAGCAGGTGTTCGGCTCGAACGACACTTCGGCTTCGCCGCCGCCGATGAATGGGTTCGTGCAACAGGCTGCGTCGATGTCAGCGAACATGACGGAGGCGGTAATGAACGGGTTTCCGCCGGAGATGGTAGCGGTATATAAGGAGCTCGTGTCGGAGTTCGCCGTCTTTGATCGGTGGTTTGCTTCGGTGCCTGCATCCACTCAACCCAACCGGCTCTATGTTCACTCGGCAACCTCGCATGGTGCTTCAAGCAATGATGCCGGGTAAGTCTAATGCGAGCAAATTCCGACCCCAAAATTCACTTGTTAGGTTAGAACTTCCAATAAAGAGTTTGAAAAGTTGGCGATGATGCGGATTTTTTTATTGAATAGTTGACATTTGCGCTTCTAAGCGTGGTCTCATGCCATTGATTTAGATATCGTCCTCGCGTGTTGGGTTTTATTGATTTATGGGTCTCTTTTTGATCTGACGTAATTTACAATCGTTATAAAAAACGAAGGGATTTGAATATTTTATGTCTTGAGCGATGCTTTATTATAGTATCGGAAGCTTAAATGAACGAGAGGGAGATTGATGACTTATTTCAGGTTCAGAATTTTGTTTTAAAAGGCAGGATGTGTGTATATGGTTTAACCTCCCTGGGAATAATTTTTTTTATAGACAATTTTATATAAGACTAAGTGGAGTGCTGCCATATTAACTAAGTAATGTGATATAATCAACCGCCGAAATAATTAGATTTATCAATTTGACCCTATTTTATTTTAATTTTTCAGAGGCTGATACATCATTTATTTTAAATCAATTTCTATTTAAAGTTTGATTATTATGATTTGGCAAAAAAGAAATAATAATGGAATCATAGCAGTATTCACAACAAATAATACTTAGGCGATGAAAATACATTGCGATTGTTTTGTTTTTTTAGTCCTTGCCGATTTTAATCTTTTGATAATGATTTTTATTTTACGAATCAATAATTTCTCATCAATTATTGTTTTCAATAAGACAAATATTAACGATTGGCTTTCAATTTTATATTCAATAAAAATTAAGATTATTCTAATTAAATTGTGATCATTATAGTTACATTTTTTTTTAAAAAAATATAATGTAAAAATAATTTATTTTTTATTTTTATCTTGTACTTTAATTAAATTATTTNTCGAGCAAATTTCGACCCCAAAATTCACTTGTTAGGTTAGAACTTCCAATAAAGAGCTTGAAAAGTTGGCGGATTTTTTTATTGAATAGTTGACATTTGCGCTTCTAAGCGTGGTCTCATGCCATTGATTTAGATATCGTCCTCGCGTGTTGGGTTTTATTGATTTATGGGTCTCTTTTTGATCTGACGTAATTTACAATCGTTATAAAAAAACGAAGGGATTTGAATATTTTATGTCTTGAGCGATGCTTTATTATAGTATCGGAAGCTTAAATGAACGAGAGGGAGATTGATGACTTATTTCAGGTTCAGAATTTTGTTTTAAAAGACAGGATGTGTGTATCCGGTTTGACCTCCCTGGGAAGAATTTTTCTTATAGACAATTTTATATAAAACTAAGTAATATGATAAGACTAAGTGGAGTGCTGTCATATTAACTAAGTAATATGATATAATCAACCGCCGAAATAATTAGATTTATCAATTTGACCATATTTTATTTTAAGTTTTCAGCGGCTGATGCATCATTTATTTTGAATCAATTTCTATTTAGAGTTTGCTTATTATGATTTGGCAAAAAAGAAATAATAATGGAATCATAGCAGTATTCACAACAAATAATACTTAGGCGATGAAAATACATTGCGATTGTTTTTTTTTTAGTCCTTGATGATTTTAATCTTTTGATAATGATTTTTATTTTACGAATCAATAATTTCTCATCAATTATTGTTTTCAACAAGACAAATATTAACGATTGGCTTTCAATTTTACATTCAATAAAAATTAAGATTATTCTAATTAAATTGTGATCATTAGAGTTAATTTTTTTTAAAAAAATATAATGTAAAAATAATTTATTTTTTATTTTTATCTTGTACTTTAATTAAATTATTTGAAATTTCTATTTTAATCAATTTTGATCAGGATATTGTGAAAATTTTGTACAATGGGATTTTAAAAATTTATTCCGATCATTATGTTGTTCAAAAGTTTTCCTAGGCAGGTGTCCTGCCGGAAAATTTTAATTTTTTTTAATTATTTTTAGTTAATGTTGTTGTCAAGAGCATTAATGACGTTTTTTTTTTTCAACTATTGATGCTGATGTCTGGAGCATTGCTGGTATCAAGGGTAGGTCACCATCTCTAAATAAATAAATAAATAAACAAATTTTTGGGAGTCGTGTGCGATTCCGGCTATTGGAGGAGATCTGGTGATGGGTGAAGACAGCGGTTTCGGCGCTGACGGAGGATCAGCGTCGCATGAGTGGAGTTCTGGTGATGGGAAGGTTATATGATGTTATAAGAAAAATTTGCTAGGGGATGAGATGCTTGCAGGTTAGGTGTAAATTGATACTATTATGGTGATATTATAATGATATTATATTGCAATACAATCACAATATCATCAGAATACTACTGATATGTATTTGCTCTCATGTTAGAGACCCTTGATAAGCATATGAAAGAAATATTGGGTATCTAAACTTGGGGTGTAACTTCTATTATAATAAGAAAATGTGGCTTTATACGCTTATCATAGGGAAGTATATCCTGTTTACTTGAAGGAATATACGTTAAGTTTGGACAAATTTGTGTTTCTTATTTTCAGTTTATTTGTTGAAGAGCATCAATAAAGAAATTAGTTTAAATAATGGTTCAATTCTTTGTTTGAAACTCCATCTTTATTCAATCTCTGTTGTTTCAACCTTGCGAGCTACGTAGCATGTCATCTGTCTTGTGATGCCTTCTCAAATGAGCTCCACATCACTAACTTAGCTCCTCACATGCATCCTGTAGAAGATAGTTGAAAATGGAGTGGTTCTCAGCTTTTAACACTGATGAATAGTATTAAAAAGTAAAGAATGTCAAATAAAAAGCTCTAGTTATTTCAACTATGAAAACCTGTTGTCCAATTACAAAACTAGCCGGTTGTGTGACTCTATTGATTATAAGCAAGCAAACAAATCTTAACATTCAATTTTGCTGTACTAGAATTTGCTCAAATCAAGTCTGAATATCGCCCAAAACTTACACCATCCTCGGTTAAATCATGCTTGAATCGTAATCTAACCTGTAGAATATGGCGCTTTCCTGTTTGTCTAAAACAAAGCGGAATGATTATTATGTTAAATAAAAATAAAAGCCTCTTGAGCATGATCTAAATGATTATCATACTTCAACCAGGGCCACTTTGTTCAAGCGAGGATTACAAATAGATTAAACAGGTTAGATTATGGAGAAATTACTGCATCCGGAGCTTGATGCAATTTTGCTTTAGGACTCCAATCCGGATCTGTCACGTGTACAAACAAACTCCCAATTTAATATATGGGTGGGTCTGTCTGTACAATTGACATACCCTGATTGGAATCCTGATGCAAAACTGCATCAGGACTTCAATACAAATAGTTTATGGTGTTTTAGATGTTATGAAAAAACAACGACAATAAAGCGAAAAATATATAAAAAATTACACCAGAAAAAAGACAACACAAGATTTACGTGGTTCGACGAATTGTCTACATCCACGGGGTTGCAGAGAATTTTATTACTTCGAGAAATTACACCGTCGAGCTTCTCGACGTTTACAAGAAAGAACAATCTCTCTCTTCCTTTCTCTCCTCTTTCTCACATCTCCTTCC
Source organism: Phalaenopsis hybrid cultivar (assembly GCA_002079205.1). Classification (NCBI taxonomy): domain Eukaryota; kingdom Viridiplantae; phylum Streptophyta; class Magnoliopsida; order Asparagales; family Orchidaceae; genus Phalaenopsis; species Phalaenopsis hybrid cultivar. The sequence goes on from JXCR01108937.1 coordinate 281,803, forward strand.
TCTCTCTCCTCTTTCTCACATCTCCTTCCTCTCTCTCAAAGCCGCTAGAAAGGAACACAAGAAATATTTTTTTCTTTTACTAAAAAGAAAAGAAACCGAAAACAAAAGCTTTTCTTTTTCTTTTTCCCTCAAGCTTCAGCTGAAGAGGAGTTTGTGGGATGGAGAGCAGGTGGGTTTAGCCTTTTATAAGAAGCAAACGAAGCTAATTAAGTAAATAAGAGAAAAATTTTCAAGATTTCACAAGATTCTGCATGAAGCTTTTCAGACATTTTATTGGAGGGAAATATTTAAGGAAGCAAATATTTAATTAAAAATTAAATATTTTATCTTAACAACCAAATCGAAATTGTGGACCGGGCTCCACTTTCCTCAACAATTCTCCTACTTGGATACTAGGACACTAGCTGCACCATTTACTGACTGCACCGCCCTTTTCTTCAACGTGATATCCTCCTCCTATGCAACTCAAAGCTTCTATCTTCACGCTAGAAAACTATCCACTGACTGCACACAACTTCAGTTTCTCAAGAGTAACACCCTTAATTAATATATCAGTGTCAACGCAGTCTTGTACCTCCAAACTCTTTCTTGGGTTACTCATGAATCTGCGTACAACTCCCACTGCATGGACAATATCTTGTCTCAGCTGAAAGCCTTTTTCAACAAGTTCAGTCTTGTACCTCTTAGTGTCATCAAGCGCAGTTTCACCCTGTATACCCACTTGTTATGCGATTCCTTCTTTCTTGGTGAAAGTTCTGTCAGCTTTCACTTGCTCGAACTTTCATCTTGTAAGATTTCTTCATAACTCTGTGGTTCTCTACCATCTATTCGTACAAAATTTATTTTTCCTACTTTTGGCGCTCTGCTACCTTTAAGAAAATTGACTATCTTCTGCTGACTCATAATGCACCTCTGGCTCATGTGCCCACGCCTGAGTAAACTTGTAGTCATATATAGTGTGTCGGTTTTTTTACCCCGAGCCAATACTAATGCCCCTTAAGTAACATTTCAGGTATTATCTGAGAACACTACTAAATGACCACTCTCATTGAGCTACCCAACAAAAAATGAGGTTTTTCTTCAACTCAGAAACGTGCTTGACTTTTTGCAAAGTCCATTTGCTCTTATTAGAGAGTGCAATATCAACGTCTCATATCCCCACCACGTCTTGAGCTTTTCCATCAGCCAGATATACCTTCCCAAAGTTTCTTACAACATAGTTCCACGTTAACTCTCGATGAGAAGATGTATAGAAGGAAATTCATGAATCCAGCATCCAGTCATCAATAAGACTGTGAATCGCCAGCAATAGCGCATCTTGTATTTTTTCAGTTACAACATTAGCGACATCATTCTCCATCTTGAGATTCCTGCAGTTTCTTTTTATGTGGTCAGCTTTGCCACAATTCTAGTAGGTTGTCTGCTGGTAAGACTTTGATTTTGATCTTCCTCTGTTTGAGTTCTTGTCTCGTGATCTCCCTCTAGAATCAACAATCAGTGTCGAATTCAAACCTGATGTCTCGTCAGAATCTTTCTTGAGCATCTCCTCAGCCAAAATTAAATCACGAATATCATCATATTTTAGTTTAGATTTACCTGCAGAACTGCTAACTGTCATCTTCATGACTTCACAACTATTTGACAGTGAAACCAACAATATCAACACACGTATCTCATCATCAAAATCAATTTCAACAGACGACAATTGATTTGTGATTGAACTCATTCAGGTATGAGCAATAGACACACCTTCCGTCATCTTCAGGTTGAATAACTTTTTCATCAGGTGCATCTTATTATTCGCTGCATCTTATTATTCGCTGATGGTTTTTCATACATGTCTGATAAAACCGTCATGAGATCTGCAGTAGTTCTCTCCTTGATGACATTATGAGCAACGAATCTTGACAGGGTTAATCGAACAACCCCCAGAATCTGTCGATCCAACAAATTTCATTCAGTCTCATCCCTCTTTTCCGGCTTCTTACCCATTAATGGCAGCTAAAATTTTTATCCGTAGAGATAGTTCTCCATTTGCATCATCTAGTAACTAAAGTCTGTGTCATTGAACTTTTCGATCTCCTATGTCATCACTTCGTCTCCGTCATCGTTCTTTCTTAGATCTGAACTAAAGCTCTGATATCAATTGTTATGAAAAAAGACGGTAATAAAACAAAAAACAGATAAAAAATTACACTAAAAAAAAGGTGACACAAGATTTTGTTGTTCGGTAAATTATCTACGTCCACGAAGCTGCAGAGGATTTTATTACTTTGAGGAATTACACTGTCGAGTGTTTCGACGTTTATAAGAAAGAACAATCTCTCTCTTCCTCACCTCCCCTTCCTCTCTCTCAAAGCCACGAGAAAGGAACACAAGAAATTTTTTTTTTCTTTTAAGCCAAAGAAAAGAAACTAAAAGCAAAACCTTTTCGTTTTCCTTTTCCTTCAAGCTTCAGCTGAAGAGGAGTTTGTGGGTTGTATTGGAGAGCATGTGGGTTTCGCATTTTATAAGAAACAGACGAAGCTAATTAAGTAAATAAGAAGAAGATTCGAAGATCTCACGAGATTCTGCATGAAGTTTTTCAGGCAATTGGCTTGGAGGGAAATCTTTAAGGAAGTAAATATTTAATTAACAATTAAATATTTTGTCACAAAAGATTATTGCCAAATCGAAATAGTGGACCGGGCTCCACTTTACTCAACATTAGATTACACAATATCATATTTCCTGTTAGTCAAAACTCAGGTAATGATTATTATGTTTTCCGGTTAGTCTAAAATATTAGGGTGGTTTGACATTAGAGTAGCATTGTTAGTCAAAACTTACGTAATCATAATCTAACCTGCTTGATTCACCATCCTCACTTTGTTGAAACTCTCCTTATCATTACTTATGATGCGCTTGAATCATTATATTACGGATAGATTACCCTATCTTCTACAGAATTTTCTCGACACTTTGTACAGACCAATTTTTTTGGTGAAGGTTTTCATAAACATTTCATACATGTAAGAGATCGTCCCAAATAAACTTCTTGGCATATTTATTCAAAAATATATATAGTGGATATATTTTTCTAATTTTCACTATAAAACATAAATATATAGTGCAACCAGGGGGTGACACTCTCCTAAATTTTTGGAAATTTTCATAATATGATATTGTACATTTAAAACTTTACCTGGTAAGCTTAAATGCATAATAATAATTTAATATTAATTATATTTTTAATTTAATAATCATTTTCATAAAAAGCTTAAAAAATTTGAGAGGGATATTTAACTCAAAAGATTTCTCACTGATTGATTTTTTTTTATTTTATTTCGCCACTACTTTCGTTAAATTTTGGTTCCATGGATGCATATGAAGTCTAATAATCATTATTCTTTCTTTGTTTCTTTTATTTCGATTATTTTCTTGATGATGTTTTCCTGTTGAAGTTTNCAACTCAAAAGATTTCTCACTGATTGATTTTTTTTTATTTCGCCACCACTTTCGTTAAATTTTGGTTCCATGGATGCATATAAAGTTTAATAATCATTATTCTTTCTTTGTTTCTTTTATTTCGATTATTTTCTTGATGATGTTTTCCTGTTGAAGTTTCTCGTTGTCAGGAACATCTTGTTAGTATTCGGTCTATGTATATTTTAACTTCAATAATCAATTTATTGAATAGTTTATATATGGATGCAAATGAATCAAGCAGGGCCAAGCACGAGTTTGCTCAACCTTAAGCTTTTCTTTTTTTCCCGAAATCAAGCTTGAGCTTGATTCCGATATTGGTAATAGTGTTCACGCTAGATTCATTTAAAATTATAGCTGTTTCAGCTAGGCTTGAATTTAACTCATTAACTAATCAAATGAGTTTTTTCCGAGTCTATTAACAAGCAGTATTATAAAACAATTTATTAGCTATTAGAATAATACTTATTGAGCTTATAAATGTGGTCTTTGAGCTTAAAAATAAGACGTTAATTGAATAAACTATTATATCAACACACATTTTAATGAGGATAAACATGTGGCTTATTTGATGAACAAAAGAATAGACCAAGACACCACCTAATCATGTATCAACTAAATTTACAATTGAGTCTTAAATATATAGATTATAATAAGCTTTATTGAGTTTCTTAAGCTTTATTGAAGATAATAGTTTTTACCAAAAGAGTTTTCATGTGCTTTCAGTATTCTAAGCTTCCTGTTTTCAATTCTTTGCAGTAAGCTGGCACTTGGTTTTCCTCAGAGAACAATGTTTGACAATATTGATGATGCTGGTCTGTCCTTCGGCATTTACTACCAAAACATCCCTGCTGTACTCTTCTACCGCAACCTTCGCAAATTAAAGTACATTAACAAATTCCATTCCTATGATCTCTCATTCAAAGCTCATGCAAGCAGCGGCAATCTTCCAAACTATACCGTAATCGAACAGCGATACATGGACTCTAAGAATAGACCTGCCACTGACGATCATCCTTCGCATGATGTTTACCAAGGACAAATGTTTATCAAGGATATTTACGAAACTCTGCGTGCTAGCCCTCAATGGAATGAGACTCTCCTTATCATTACTTATGACGAGCATGGTGGCTTTTTCGACCATGTTCCTACCCCTGTGAATGGGGTCCCAAATCCTGATGGAATTATTAGTCCAAGTCCTATGAATTTCAAATTTGATCGCTTGGGAGTGAGGGTACCTACCATCATGGTTTCTCCCTGGATTGAGAAGGGTACAGGTGAGTGAGCTGTTGAGTTTTGCTTCTTTTTAGTAAGATTGCTTGCATACCACTCAATTCCAATGTATTTACTAATCTAACACCTAACCTTCAACTTTATCTATACCACATTTTACCTAACCATGAAAAGCTGTATTCACTTTTTTAAAGTCTAAATAGTGGTGTTTTTGTTGTGACATGAAAGATTTGGTGGTATAAATGAGAAGTTAAAGTTTGTGTTAGATATGTAAATATATAGAAAGTGAGTGGTATGTATAAATCTCCGAGATTTACATACATACCACAAAATCCCTACGTGTTATACACGCACACATAAATAAATAAAAAAAAAAATATATATATATATATATA
>JXCR01108937.1:286961-374461 GCA_002079205.1 Phalaenopsis hybrid cultivar
TATATATATATATATATATGTCACATTCCAAAGCATGAAGAGAGTTATTTCATTTTTTAAAAGTCAAAATAGCAGCGTCTCTGAAGTGATGTGAAAGTTTTAGTTCGTATAAATTCGAAGATAAAGTTTAGATGTTCGACATGTAAATACATAGGAAGTGAGTGGTTTGTATAAAAATGCCCCAGATTTGCAAACATCTCACTCTCGATCCCTATGCATCGAATACCTAAAATTCAATTTATACATGCCACATTACTTAAGCACGACAAGGGGTATCTCTCTTTTTTGAGGCCAAAATAGTGGATATGAAAGATTTTTGGGGTTATAAATGTAAAAGGTAAAGTTTTGGTGTTAGATATGTAAATACATAGGAATTGAGTGGTATGTATGTAAATGCCCCTACTTTGTCACCGAAATAAAGATCTAAATCAGCTTGGCATAACTTACTGGTTTTGGTTCGTTATCAATTTCTTTGTAGTTGTTCATAGCCCCAATGGTTCACCAACATCAACATCTGAATATGAACATTCATCGATACCTGCAACGGTGAAGAAAATATTTGATCTGTCATCACCATACCTTACAAACAGAGACGCATGGGCTGGAACTTTTGAGAGCATTGTACAGAGGAGAACTGAGCCTAGAACTGATTGCCCAAGTGAGTTCTCTCCTTTTTTTTGCTTTTTTGGGAAGACTTAATTTTGCGTGATTATAAAAATTTCATATGCAGTACACATACCTGAATGACGGTTATAAGTTTTTAGGTTTCTTTGTTTCTGCTTTTCATCGATTACGTGGATTCATGATTTATCTAGATTGAAGAGGTAACTAGTCAAATTCCCAATCTTCGATGAAGATATTTCTGCTGCATCTGTGATTTCTAAGGATATATTTGTATGAAAGAAAATTGTGAGGAGTATAAAAGCTGAACCCAATTGTTGCTGACTCATAATCAAGGGCGGCAGCATGGGTGTCAAAAATTGACTTGACACATCAACTCGATTCAAACCCGACTCAAAAAATCTGAATTTTGGTCGACCCGATTATTTTTGGGTTGGGTTCGAGTGTAAAATCTCAAAAAGATTAATGTTTTGGGTAGGATTCAATCTGAAACTGACCTGCCAAACCTCAAATTGACTTTTTAACCGGAATGTGGCCTAAACATTACTCGAAATTAACTGACATTTAACGCAAATAATTGTGATGCATATATTAGATGGGTTATGCGAGTCAGATTCAGATTAGTCAGGTTTGAAAACGTCATGTTCTTGTGAAACTTTTTGATCTATTTAATATTTGGGTTGGGTTCGCCTCAAACATTTTGAGTCGGGTCATTTTTGGGACAGACCCCAACTAGATATGGGAACTCAATTTGCACCCAATTTAAAGCAAGCTTTACCTGAATTATGTTTCATTTCCTTCAATTATCTTCCATCTTAAGACAGCAGTTTTAATTTATTACAGGGTTCTTTTTAAAAGGAAAAGTATATACATTTTACCCAATTCTTATGTATGTATGTATGTATGTATGTATGTATGTATATATATATATATATATATATATNAAGTCGGGTCATTTTTGGGACAGACCCCAACTAGATATGGGAACTCAATTTGAACCCAATTGTTGCTGACTCATAATCAAGGGCGGCAGCATGGGTGTCAAAAATTGACTTGACACATCAACNGTTTATATAAAAATGGGTCATCGTAAAAATAAGTCTTAGCTTCAGAAATAAATTTCCTCTTTTGTTTGTGTGTCATTCCATATGGTATAATATCACTAACAATAGAGTTCACAATGTCGACATACCACGGAACACACCACTCATTAATAGTGAACACTTTTTCATCTAGAAAATGTTCATTAATTTCTTTTTCAATATAAAGTGGTTTTTCTAACTCAAGCCTGGACAAATGATTAGAAATTTGATTTTCAGTCTCCTTTTGATCTATTATTTCAAAATCAAATTCTTACAAAAGAAGAATCCATCCTATAAGTCTAGGTATAGCATCCTTCTTTTTCATTAAGTACTTAATAGCAGAATGATCTGTATGCACTACACAATGAGTTTCCAATTAAATATGATCTAAATTTATCAAAAGAAATATACTATTGCTAATAACTCTTTTTCAGTTGTTGTATAATTAATTTGAGTTTCATTAAGAGGAACTATTTTTCAGTTGTTGTATAATTGATTTGAGTTTCATTAATAGTTTTACTAGCATAGTAAATTTCTTTGAAAATTTTATCATATTTTGTCCTAAAACAACTCTTATAGCATAATCACTAGCATCACACATCAATTCAAAAGCTTTTCCCCAATTTGGTGAAATTATAATTGGCGTAGTGGTAAATTTTTCTTTTAATAAATTAAAAGCTTTTAGGCAATCCTTATCAAAATTGAAAAATGCATCTTTTTCTAGTAAATGGCATAAAGGGGTGGACACTTTCTTAAGAGTTCTTTAAATCTTTCCCATGCTTCAAAAATAGATTCCCATTCAAACTGATTAAAAGAAGTAATATCATTTCTAAGCTTTGCAGTTTTTGTTGGTGGAAAATAATTAGCATGAAATTTTTGTGCTAAATCATCCCAAGTTCTGATTGATCCAGGTGCTAACAAATTCAAACACATCTTAGCTTTATCCCTAAGTGAGAAAGGAAATAACCTAAGAATTATGACATCATTTGATACACCATCGTATTTAAATGTAGCAAACAAATCTAGAAAATTGGCAAGATGTAAATCTGGATCTTCAGTTAGTGATCCGCCAAACCGATTATTTGATATCATTTGAATAATTGCAGGTTTAAGCTCAAATGAATTAGCCACTGCAGTAGGTTTTTAAATACTATAATGAAGTTCATCTATATTAGGGTTGGCATAATCTCTTAAAGGTCTAAACTCTTGATGAATTTCAGCATTTTGATCATTTTGGTTTTTTTCATCTATAGTAGGGTTGACATAATCTCTCAAAGGTCTAAAATCTTGATGAATTTCAGCATTTTGATTATTTTGGTCTGTCATAATCTTTTTGGATTTTTCGAGATTTTTAGTTTTTTTGGTTTTTCTGATTTTTCTAACCGCTCTCTAATTCAGAATCATAGGGTACTAGCTCTGCAAAACCTGAACTACGGAGACACTAACATAAAATAAAATAAAACTAAACACACACAAAATAAAATACAATAACTTAATGTTTAAGAAAAATTTCTAAAAATAAAAATTTGTTTTTATATTAGTAGATTCTTTACAATTTTCACTTCACTTCCCTGGTGACGGTGCCAAGAACATGATCCTCGATAAATGCTTATATGCAACAGTATAACAATAATTCTGATTATATTTTTCACTTTTATTTCCTTATTTTGCAACAAAACAAAAAACTTGATTCTGAAGAAAAATAAGAATTTAACTTTTAATTTTATATATTGAGATACTATGCAAGTATTCGTATTGTTATCAAGTAATATAAGATTTTTTATTAATACCTGAATATCAAACCCATAGGGAAGATATGCAATATAAACTTTTTGGAAAACTTTCTATTTTTAAAATGATAATTATTTAAACTAAAGACATCTTTGCAGTAAAGAAAGTTTAAATATTTTTGGTAATTTTAGTATTTTGACGAAAATATTACTGACTTAAAAAGATAACTTGAGTTTTTGTAGAAGAAAAGCACTAAATATGAAAATATATTTTTCCTTATTATGAATTAGTAATAAGTATAGGAATTATGTTGTGGAAGTATGCATACTGTGTTGTGCCAAATAGGAGCAATAATATTCTTTACCCTTACTAGAGATGTTATAAAGAACAGGTTGTGCCAAATAGGAGCAATAATATTATTTACCCTTACTAGAGATGCTATAAAGAACATTGACTAATTTAAAGGTTGAATAGTTCTGAAGACCGGCTAGGCAGAGAAGATACTAGCTCTCACTCTAGATTTCCCTTGATTCCCTCCATCTAGGAACTAACATCTCATATCAGAAGCTAAAAAAATAAACCAAGTTGGGGGCTTTAACCTGCCACTTTAAGGTTCTCTAACTCTACACCTTTTTAAGGAATATTTCCCTATTTATTAGCACTCAATCATATGAACTACATTCTTATTCATACAATCTCATGTGATTCTTTCCAATTGTTGACTGAGACAATACCAGCCCGATTCTTACAAGTCCTCACAACAAATTTTAACATCTGGATTGGCCAAATCAAGAAGTAAATGAAGTAAATGGACTTAAATCATCACAAATTCTTCCAACATTAAAGTTCAATACTCTCCACAACATCCATCCAAAACTCAATTACTTATCATTTTAAGAAGAAAAATAAATAAAACTACTCAAAATATATGAAAAAAATAAAACCACACTTTAGTTTAAAAGTAGAAATCATTGTCAAACCAACTACAAGTCTTAATTAAAACCGAAAGTAGTCTAAAGCAAAAGATAAAACTTATCTCAAGTCTTCCACCAAACTCTTAAAGTTCCTTTGAATCTATTTTCTTTGACAACACTCTCAATATAAAACTAAAATAAAAAAAGGATAAATATGTGGTTCCTGAAAACCTCTCCAACTAACTCCCCAATTTTTGAACTTCCAAAACTTTCTCAGTACTTTTAGGACCTCTTTCAAAGTCCTACTTCCTTCATTTACAATTCTCCAAAAGGTGCCTTGGTATCTCTTCAAAATCAGTCTTGATTCGATGTATTTCTCCAAGAGATGCATCCTTTCGCAATATTTTTTGTCCATGGTGGTTGCAACCACTTATTAAGCCAATAGGTGTCTCAAAAACCTCTTCAAATTTCACAAAAAACCAAATTTACTCATCCAATAACTCCCACTGGCGCTTAAGCACGGGGCCTCTGGCACTTAGGCACGGCCTTCTCTGTTTACCCGGTGCTTAGGCGCCACATTTTTCACCTATTTGCTCCAAATTTGATCCTTTTTCACTCCTTTAAGCATTTTTCACCATTTTACCTGTACTTGAATAAAAAATACTAGAATACCTTCCATTAAAGCACAATATGTCAAAAATAGGTATAAAATGTGTCTAAAAACACTATATTTTAGGCGTATCAAATGACTACTGTTAGAAATTGAAAAGTTATTCTAAGTTTAGTTTCCTACTGTAAGATTTAATTCATCGTTTAAGCCTTAGAACTTTTTTATCTCTTCCAAATTGCTTCCTACCACAAAAATAAAGGAAGTAATGAAAGAATGTGTGATCCTCAATTACAGTATGCAGACTGGAAAACTTATTGATGCTGAGGCACTTATTTATAGTTCCATCCTTAGAGTTTCACTACATAGATCTATTACTGGGCTTGGTCACCCTGCTATTATTTTCTTAATTTGCAGTCAAGCTCAGGTCCCTTATGAAAGTTGGGAAATGGTACTTCTTCCCTCAAAGCCCATGGATCAGTCTATCTTGATGTGTGATAACATCTTTCTTTATATGACACATGGGGGAAGTTCTTACATGGATCAGTCTACATGCCCTTCGACGTCATCACTACCTTGATGTGTAAATTGATTGGTTGGTATCTTAGAGGAAATATAGAATATAAATAAGGAAATGTCAGTGAATATGGTGGATTTCTTTTAGTAGCTTTGATGATGTTGGCTCCATAGAGTATTAACTCTGATGTGTGCTTATAGGCTTTCTAATATTTTGAGAGTTTGTTTGCTTAGTAGTATCTGAGTGAATTTAGAAGTTATGTTTTAAAGATTATGAGTGATTTATAAGTTGTGTTTATATGGGGATTGGTTTTATATTTAAATATAAGTGATTGTTAGTGTTTGTGAAAATTATATGTTGGAATATGTTTAAAATTGTTAAATTTGGCTTACTAGGATTCGTAGCTCCTTATTGTGCAGTGCTCGTTGTTAAAAATTAATAAAAAAATGGAAAAACTAAAATTTAGGATTGGTGCCTGGGTGCTAGAAACCTGAGAACCTGGTGCTTAGGCTCCAGAACTTGGCACATAAGCTCCAGTTCAGCTGAACCGACGAATCAGACTTAAAAACCCAATTTTTTGCTTAAACCATAATCTTCTTCCTCCTAAATTTTGCAAAATAGAGTGAGGGACTTTTCTAGGTCTTCTAAAATCTTGGTTTTTAGGACAATTTCATGCCTTGAAAACTTTGAATTTGATCTCCTCAAAGTAAGAGCTTCACTTTAATGCAAAATTTTTTTATTTTCACCATGGATTCATCTCACATTGCTCAAGTGTCAAAATTTTGATTTTTGGAAAAAATGAGTGATGAATCTATGGTAGAAAGATTCTTACCTTAGAAAAATGTTGTTGGGAACTTAAGAATATTATTTGGAATTTATGTGGAATTTTTCTTAATTTCTTATAGATTATGGATCCTAAAATTAACAGGGGAAAAGCAAGAATAGAGTTTGATTCTTGGAAATTTGCCAATATAAATGATTTATGCAAATATAGTGATCTTCTTGCTTATTAAAAGTTGATTTGTGAGAGATTTTTCTTCAATCTCGACAGAGCTGTTGAAAGTTTAATTATAACTCGTCATTGGGAAAGTTTATGTAACTTCGTTGTAGCAGTTATATGTATTGTCTGGGAATTTTACGTCAATTTCAATAAAGCCTCTGATGACAAAATTTATGTTCTAAGATAAAGCGTGGAGTTTACACATGAGGGCATCAATGCTCTATACCAGTTGCTAAATATTTTAAAGTGTGATTATTCTTCATTTGAGCCTACTGAATCGTATTTGGATGAGGTGATTGCATTTCTGACCGATGGAAAAGGAGTTTAAAAGGTTAAGAATGATCAAAAGGTAAACATCTCCATCACAATTTAAATGCATCCTCTAAGGCATTGCACTATTTTATTTCTTGCAAGACTTCTTCCTTTCAATCATCCTGGTGAGGTTACCAAGGAGAGGGCATCCTTGAATTTCTGCATTCAACAAATGAAGAATATAAATATTTGATCTTTAATATATCAAAATATTTCTTCTAGAGGTGGAACCACTAGAGGTTTATGTTACCTTGCCTTGACTTTTTCTTTATTTAAAAAAAAACAAGAGTACGATATGAGAATTGAGAAATGCTATTACAGCCTCTTAAACCTATTAGCAGAACCAAAGTTCATGTATATGAAATGCATGCTGGAAAGATATCTAAGGGTGGAAGTTAAGATATTCCTTCGACCTCTACTTGTAGACCATCTATCTAAGGTATTGTTTCTCAATCCTTAGCCACTCTAGATTATCTTCATAGTGATTATCAAGCATTGACACATCATATTGCATTTCTCCAATACAAAGTGGATGATATCAATTATAAGGTTTTTCATGTTCAGGGATATTTGAAACTCAAACATGATTATGATATGAGTTTCAATAAATCTCTGATGAGTTTTCTGCTAGGTGATCATAATGTTTAGTTTGCATTAATCTTTCATTTCTAAACTATCACCTAGAGTACAATTTGGAAGAGGAGCAAGAGGAGAATGATGATGAGATAGATGAAGATGATGGAGAGGAATAATAACTTTATTATGCTTGTTGTATGTTGTATGATGTGGGTGGATTTAGTGTGTTAATTTTGCAAATATTTTTCAATATTACAAAATACACACGACAGATACAATAATAAATATGCAAATTAATCCCTACAAAATAAATTCAATTAAAATAGTTTAATCTTCTAAAAATCTTTAAGATGTCAAATCCTCTTTAAAAATAACACAAGTATACGTATCGTTCGAGTAATAAAGGTCTCTAATGGAGTCCTAGGTATCGATCCCACAAGGAAGTTAGAAATGCCTATGACTAAGTTCTTAAGATTATAATATAAAGTACAATATTAAAAGTAAAAAAAGTAAAGTGCAAAGATTGAATATTAAGTAACAAGTGAATGCTAATTAAAATGTGGTTGAAAGGCAAAGTTAACAAAACTGAATGCTAAACTTTCAAAAGTAAATTTACAAAAATTAAAACTAAAATGTTGTGACGAAAAGTTCAAATTAAAGAAAGAATCCTTCCCCTTTACATTGAGTATATGGATTGTGAAGAAATTAAAATCATTTGATAATATATATAAAAACTATTTTGTGTTAAATAGGAGCAATCCTATTCTTTACCCTCTTCTGAGTGCATAAAGAATATTGACTAATCCAGAGTTTGGTCCCTCACTCAATGGTTAGGCTGGGAGGATATCGGCTGCAACTCCATAACTCCCAGTATTCCCTGCTCTGAGGGCTAATAATCTTGCATCAGTTTCCAATCAATTGGACTAAATTGGGGATTTTAATATGTCACATTAAAATCTCCAATTCTGGATCTAGTAAAGTATATTTTCCTATTTATTTGCACCTAACTCCATTGATGAAATGCTCTCCCATGAAATCAAATGTGATTCTCATCAGGTTGTAGAAACCATAGCCCTTTCGGAACATATGTTTCTCAACACATTTTAACATTTTAATTGGCCAGATCAAAAAGTAAATGAAGATCAGAGTTCAAATCATCACAAATTATTGACATTTAAAACCATATAAAAAAATCATTTCTTCACAAAACCATATCTCAAAGTAGGGAGAAGGATAAAGAAGACTACTTAGAATTCATGATAAGGATACGACAAAACACAGATTTCATATATGAAAACAAGTTTACAAAACAAAAGAAAAAGAAATAAAAGAGACAACTTATCTCACAATCCTTCCCAAGTAAACTCCTAAATGTTCTCTCCAAGCCTTTCTCTCTTTACAAGCAATCTAAATTCTCTTTCAGAAGTGTAATGAAGTACAAATCTCTCATTGTTACCCTCCTCTTAAAATCCTTGAACAAAATCTCCAGGCCCTTGATTTTCTCTCTCTTTCTCTAACTCTCTATCTTGCCTTCACGCCACACACCTCTTCTTCAAGCCTTAGACTTCCCTCTCTTTTATGAAAAACTACCTCCCTACAAAAAGAATTCAAAATTTCCTCCAAAATTCTATCCAAAAGTCAACTCTTTTCAATTCAAAAGGCATGTCCATTGACCCATGAGACATATCCCTTCATACAAGAACCTTTTAAAGTGGCTAGATGCATTGAATTATTCTAACGGGTGTTTTGAACATGTGTCACTTTGAAAATTCACACAAAATTTATCTTGAACTACCTTAATCCTCAAAAAGTCAGCCCTGGCGCATCTGGTACCAAATCTGGTGCATCATGCGCCAACTCTCTATCAAATGGTGCATCTGGAGCCAATTTGTTGCATCATGCACCAGTTTGCTGAAGACCACATTGTTCTGGGTTTTTGTGATTCTGGCGCCAATTTGGCACATCTGGTGCTAATCCAGAGCATCATGCACCAATCAGACATAACATGCGCCAATTTAGCAAAACATGCGCGAGAATTCAAAAATTCGTTGTTTTGGCTTCAAATTTCGATCTTTTTGCTACTTTTTCTCCAAATGCCTAAAATTGATATACCTGCAACAAAAACATAAAAATAACCTTCTTTAAAGTGCAATATCACCAAAAATAAGCATAAAATATATACTTAAAACAACATATTATTTTGGTGTATCAAAATCCCTCAAACTTAAATATTTCTTATCCTCAAGTGATACTTTTACTACATAAAAGCTTATGACTTAGGATAGAAACTTGTAACATATAACCTCTCTAATTTAGTTCAATAGCTAAAACAGTAAAATTTAAGAAAACCTTTAATAACTTATATTCAAATTCTAAATCTAAGAGTACTTAGTAGTCAATTTTAAGATTTTTGAATCTCTATTCATTTGAAGAAAAATTGCAATTTGTCATATCAAGGGTATTTAAGATATTCATATGAAAAATAACTTCAAGAAACCTTTACTAAAAATTCTACTAATAATCCAATATAAGTTTAGAAAATGTAAGAAAGCTTTTTTCATAAGTTAATTCAAGTGAAGCCAATTTTTTATTAGGCATCTCCTCAAGTTTCTCCTCAATTATTTTTTATTTTCTTTTCTTTTCCTTTATTTCTCTTTCTTCATTTTCTTTTCTTTTGGATATTTTCAATCATTTCTTTTCTTTATCCTTTTCAAGTGAGGATTACTATATTTGGATAGCCTTTAGTAGTTTTGAACTTCACTATCGCCTTCTTAAAGTCAAAACTCCTTACCTTTCTTCACTTTATAAATTCAAATTAGTTTATTATTTTCATAAAGTCTCATTCTGTTCTTCTTACATGAAACTCTAAATATCATGATTCTTAAAAAATACAATTTTCTTTACTATAAATAGAAAAACTTAGTCTTATCTTATCATACCAGATATCTTTAACTTTAGAGATGACCTTCATTATTAAAAATTTTTACCTAAATTTACCATAATATTTATGAACATAAGTATAGTCATTTTAAGTTATATCTTAGCATCCCAGGTCATGTTAAATTAATTTTAAAAATATTTTTACTTAAGGAGAAATAAAATTTATTTTGCTTCTTCTTAAATGAAAATTTTCGTTCCCCAAACTTAAGTTTTTAAGAATTTTAAAAATGTTTTAGCACAAAATTTAGTTGGTGAAAGAAAATAGTAAATGCATGAAAAATAAACTAACATGTAGAGGATTTTCGACTACGAAACTAGGCTCTGGTATACTACAAGTACTAACTTTAAAAATACATACATACTTTAAAGCATTAAATGAAACATTAAATGAGACATAATATATTCTAAATAATTTTTGAGAATTAAAAACATAAAAAAACCAAAAATACTAAAAATGCATGAAAAATAAAAATCTACTCTATTACAATTTTAAATCCACAACACAATAAAAGTTTTTACACCTACAGTTTCAAAAGTCAACCAAATAACACCTAAACAACATACAAACAAATAAACAAATAAAAGAACTAAAAAAAATATCAATATTTACTGCCTTCCTCATCATCATCATCTTCTTCCTATTCTTCTTCTTCTTCATCAAGAATATGAGCATAGGGAGTGAAGCAAGGGCAAGTAGGAAATTCCACATTAGATTCATCTCTAAGATATCTCACTATAGCATCCTCAAAAACTATATCATATTGAACTCTCCTCTGCTGATACTCAACATTATAAGCATTTCTTGCACCAATATCTCCAATCTGATTCTGAATATTTAATATATCCAATTATTGAATTATGAGTTGGTCCATAATTTTATTCTAGTGATGTAGGGCAAGAAGTAAGTGCCCCTGCAGCTGATGTAAGGGGTCTATCGCTTCTTCCACCCCAAGATTCAATAAATGATTTAACTCTCTGAATTATATGCTTTCCAATAGGATTTTTTTGTTGTAACCTTTCCTCATTTCTATGGGACTCTATTCCTGATTGCTCACAAAGAGCGAAAATCAGAGCAGGGTAACGCAAACCATTAATTGTAGAGCTCTTAACAATACTCTCTGCATGATGAAGTATAAGAGCACCAACATCTATTGTTTTCATATTCTGAATGCAATAGTCCAATACATTTCTATCCTTTGTTACATCGGCAAGATGATTTGTAGATAGTAATTTAACAGAAATGAAGTGGTGTCATACCTTTAACTGAATAGTCAACATGGAAGCGGAGAAGTTAACTATGTTATTATTTTTAATCCTCCATTCTCCTCTTCTATTAGTCAGAAAGAAAAACACTTCATCAAGTGATGAATCAGTCATCACAAATGCAGTATATTCATAAAAAAATACATTCCTTAGCCCATAAAAGGGATTGGTCCTTTCTGCAGTAAATTCAGCTTGCTTACCTCTCACAAAGATGTGATCGTCATCAGTGAATCTCAAGTTGGCATAAAACTCCTGAATCATTAGCACAATCCCTACTGCAGTGAAGTAGCTAAAACGTTCCCAATTTCTGGCAAGGATCAACCTCTCGATCTTGCCACTCGGGATAACAAATGATCGTTCCTGGATCAATCTTCTCGATTCTATTTGAGTGTTATAACTGTGTTGGGCCTTCAAATTAATAAATCTTTGTTCATCAAAATCATCTGACCTTCCTCTCTTCACTCATGGAGCCATTTGAAATTCTACCAAATTTCAAATAAATTTTAAATAAATTATAAAATAAAAAATCTAACTCTCTAAATAAGATTATTTGGTAAGAAACTTTTCATGCCGAGCTTTTTTCAAGCTTTTCATTTAAAATCCTAACTTTTGGATTTTCCATAATGTAGGAAAAAACTACGATGAAAATAAATAATTTCATAAGTTCAGGAGAAGCTCTTACCCAAAGAAGATGAAATCTTTGATTTTTAGCCTTTGAAATTTTCTCTATCGTGCTTAACGTGAAGCCCTAGGTCAAGGTTTAAAGGTAAGAGACGACCAAAGCAGTAAAAATGGAGCTTTAAGGTGCAATTTTGCAATTTTTTTAGGCAATCCGACATTTTAGAGAATTTTACCCATCTTGTGCCAAATCTGGCTCATCATGCGTCAACTCTCTGTAAATCGGTGCATCATGCGCCAATCTGGCACATCTTGCGCCAACACCTTATTTTTTCTAGATTTTGTTTTCTATGAAAATCTACTCTATACCACTTTACGTCTACCTCTAATTAACTCAAATGAACCTTTATAAGCATAATTAAACATTACTCTAACATCAATCTTTCACAAATAACACAAAACTCTCTTTTATATATAAATTCCATGTTATTACAAACTAACATTTTTCAAGCCAAAAAACACTTATTTCAGTGTTTAAAGCAAACAAAAACATCCGAACACTGAAATCTAAACATTAAAATACCAAACAAAAACATTGATATAGTTCAACAATTAAAGTAAATGCAATCTAACACAACAAAATAACTAAAACAAGTAGCCTTAAGCAAAACGTTACGTGCATAGATTAAGTTCAAACATCTTCTTCACTCTCGTCTTCTTGGATATCTCCCATAGATTGGTAATGCATCAGTCGAATCCTCTCCAATCCAAGCATGTTTCTTGAACATACGTATCAAACCATCTTTAATAAGACTAGTATGCTCAAAATGTTTTTTAAGTCTCCAATCCAAGTGATCCAACATTTCAAAAATATTCTCAATTGCATGCATAAGATTCTGCACCCCTTTTTCTATCTTCTTGATCCTTTTCAAAAGTAGATTCAAGAATTGTAATCTAGGGACTCATCCATCATTTTCTCCCATAAAATGGACTTTGGAATCAGTTTTTGGGAGTTATAACGAGAAAAAACAACCCAAACCCACCAAAAACTGCTTTTTGAAAAATTCTAAGTCATTTTTGTCACTGCGGCACATCATGCGTAGATTCTAGCGCATCATGCACCAGCTCTCTGGTTTGGTGCATGATGCACCAATCTGTCGCATATGCGCCAGTTCCAAAAAATTCGCATTTTCGATTTCGATCAAACAAATTCTCAATTATTCTATAAAATTAGGTAAATAAAGATGTTTTTAAATTATTTTCTCAAATAAATGGACTCTATGAAAACATAAATATAAATATATGTAAAATATTCCTAACAAAAACTTAAATTCGAAATAAACAATGATAAGTTTGTGTAGCCTCCCACAAAGCGTTTGGTTTAATGTCGTCAGCGCGACATTCTTAATCTTCATTCTGTGTGACCCAACATTATGTTTCTTTAAAATATGGTATTTGATCATCAAAATATGGTTTCAATTTGTACACATTTACTTTAAATATCCTTCCAGTCTTAGGATCTTCGATATTAACAGCTCCATAGGGATAGACTTTAACAACTCTGAATGGCCCTTTCCATAGACTTTAGTATTCCATGAAATAATTTCAAACTTGTATTGTATGATAAAATTTCCTATCCAGGTTCAAATTCCTTTTTTATTAACATCCGATCTTGCCATTCTTTCATTCCTTTCTTATGAATCCTGGCATAATCGTAAGATTCATTCCTTATTTCTTCAAGCTCTTTCAATTGCAATAATCTTTTCTCACCAACTTTCTTCAAACTGTAATTGAATTCTTTTATAGCCCAATAAGCTTTATGATCCAATTATACTGGGAAGTGACAAGTCCTTTCAAAAGTTAATCTATAAGGAAACATACCTATGGGTGTCTTATAAGCTGACATGTATGCCCATAATGTTGTATCTAATCTAACAGACCAATCCATTTTACTAGGATTGACACTTTTCTCCAAAATTCTATTAATTTTTGATTAGTTACTTCTGCTAAACCACTAGTCTAGGGATGATAAGAAGTTGTTATTTTATGCAATATACTCTATTTTTCTACCAATCTTCCAATTATTGCAATTTTAAAAGGAGATCCTCCATCAGTAATGATTACTCTAGGCATTCCATATCTTGTAAACAAAATTTTAATTAAAAATTTTGAAACACTCCAAGCATCACAACGAGTTAAAGAGATTACTTCAATCCATTTTGAAACATAGTCCACTGGAATCAATATATATATATATTTCTGAATGAAGGTATAAATGGTCCCATAAGAGTCTTACTAGCATAGTTTATAACTTAAAAAATCCTACCATATCTCTTCCCTAATACAACACCAATTGCATAATCACTAGAATCACACATTAATTCAAAAGGTTTCTCCCAATCAGGTGAAACAATTATAGGAGCAGTGATCAATTTTTCCTTTAAAGTATTGAAGGCTTTAAGGTAATCTTGGTTGAAAACAATTGTATATCTTTCTCCA
The DNA here is from genome assembly GCA_002079205.1 of Phalaenopsis hybrid cultivar. Taxonomy (NCBI): domain Eukaryota; kingdom Viridiplantae; phylum Streptophyta; class Magnoliopsida; order Asparagales; family Orchidaceae; genus Phalaenopsis; species Phalaenopsis hybrid cultivar. Next base: position 301,642 of record JXCR01108937.1, read on the forward strand.
GAAGTTGGCATAAAGGCTTAGTAAATTTTGAAAAATCTTTAATATATCATCTGTAAAATCCAGCATCTCCTAGAAAGCACCTAACTCCTCTTACATTAGTAGGGGGAGGTAAGTTCGATATAACCTGAATTTTTGTAGAATCTACTTCCATGGCATTTTCCGAAATTTTATGCCCATGCACAATTTCTCTTGCAACAATAAATTGACATTTTTTTCCCATTTCAATACGAGTTTAGCCTTTTTTGCATCATTCAAGAAATTTCTCTAAATGATTTAGACATATTTCAAATGAAGTTCTAAACACAGAAAAATTGTCCATAAAGACTTCAATCCCTTTTTCAATTAAATCCCTAAAAATTAACATCATACATCTTTGAATTGTTGCAGGCGCATTACAAAATCCAAAAGGCATTCACCGAAATGCAAAATTTTCATAAGGACTAGTAAATGTTATTTTCTTCTGATCCTCTCAAGCTATAGGTATTTGATGATAATCGGTATATCCATCTAGAAAACAAAAACATCTGTGCTCAGCCAGCCTATCCAACATCTGGTCCAAATAGGATAAAGGAAAATGATCCTTCCTCATGGCAGTATTTAATTTTCTGTAATCTATGCAAATTTGCCATCTAATGACTTATCTTATTGCTATTAATTCATTATTCTCATTTGTCAGTACACTCACTCCTCCTTTCTTTTGAACACAGTGAATTGGACTTACTCAAGCACTGTTTGAAATAAGATATTATTCCAGCATCTAACCATTTAAAATTTTTTTCTTAACAACTTCTTTCATCAAAGGATTTAATCTCCTTTGAGGATCAACTTTTGGTTCATGTTGATCTTCCAATAATATTCTATGCATACAAATTGAAGGGCTAATTCCTTTAATATCAGCTAATGTCCATCCAAAGGCTTTCTTATATCTTTTAAAAGTTTCCAACAACGGTTCTTCTTGCTTATCAGTTAATTCTGAGGATACTGTAACAGGTCATGTAAATAAATCTCCTAAAAATGCATACTTCAAATGTGTTGGATGTGTTTTCAGTTCTAGTTTAGGAGGTTTCTCAATAGATGAAATCAAATTCTTATTACTGTCTGTAGGATCTAGCAATTTAATTTTTTTATGAACACAATGCATATCTTTTTTACTCACTTCCTTAGAATCATCATGAGATTTATCCTAATTTTCATATTCCTCATATTCCTTTTCGAATTCCCTTTCAAATATATTTTTAAAATATTAATTTCTTAGATATTCATTAATATCCACTCTAAAGCATTCAATCTCTTGCTCTTTGGCAGAGTATCTCATTAATTTTATAATAATAAATGTAATCTCTTGATCACTAACTCTCATAGTTTGTTCTTCTTTCTGTACATCCATCAAAGCTCTTCTAGTGGCTAGGAATGTGTTGACCTCACTTTTGGTTGAGGTTTAGTTTTCCGCTTTAGTAGCCTAAGGTCTAGTCATAGGACTTTCCTATTGACTATTCTTAGAAAACTAGAAAAGCACCCTCACCACTAGAAATTCTACCATCTTCTTTACTTAACTTGAAGTTCCACATATTGATCAAACCCTAACCACTAGAAATTCCAAACTCTTCTCTACTCAAATTGAAGTTCCACATGTTGGTCACTCACCATTAGAAATTCTAAATTCTTCTCTACTAAACTTGAAATTCCACATATTGGTCCTAACCTCTAGCACTTAGTAGGTGGGGTCATTATGGGGGAGCTCGAGAGTCCCCTTATGACTGCTGGACCTTAGGGTTAACCTTGGGTGTTGGTCTAGAGCTTAAGGTACATACTTGCACTCACAATCACTGAAAATCTTAAACTTAAACTTCTACGCTTTGGTCCCTTGATACTTTTCGGAGACTCATGTAGGTGGTCCACTAAACCCACTAGCCCTGGGCTAGGGTTTAGCTAAGACCACTACATAGAGGACCCAAAATGGGGTTTCCATTCGTCCATGGCTTATGGATGGTGGTTGGCACTCTAAATCTACCAAGATACCCAACCTAGCCTTTTGTCCCTGAACTCCCCCAAATTACTTAGATACCCTTGGGACACCAATTTTGGCCAAAATTTCCAAATTTACCCAAAATACCCAAATTAGTTCAAAAATCATTTCAAACACATTGAGAAGACCCAAACTACCCAAAATCACAAAAATTTTCCAAATTACCAAAATAGCCCTCCTTACCCCAAAATTCCAAAAAATCTAAAAAATCCCAAAAATTTCCAAAACCATTTAAATAATCCCAATTTGATTTTCATCAACTACCACATGACCTAATTTGGCCAATTTGACCATCTTTGATCAAAATCCCCAAATTGCCCTTTAAAGGCCCATATTATCCCTAAATCACCTTAAATGTTTATCAAATTGGTCTCAATTTACCCTAATTTCAATTCTAAACTCAAATTCACACTTCATATGACAAATATAAACTAAATCCAAGTCCAACTGGTCCACGATTTGAATCAAATTTTTATTATCCCTAAATCACCTTAAATGTTTATCAAATTGGTCTCAATTTACCCTAATTTCAATTCTAAACTCAAATTCACACTTCATATGACAAATATAAACTAAATCCAAGTCCAACTGGTCCATGATTTGAATCAAATTTTTATTTAGATCAAAACCCCAATTTTGGCCCCATGACTTAGATCCACCTAATTAAACCCATGGCCTATTCAACTTGCCATAATTTGTGTTGAAAAACCTTCATATTATTCCCATAAATCAAAATTGACCATAAATCGGCCTTGATGTGGCCTCAATTTAATTTGATTTCAACCTAAGTCCAGAAAGCCCCAAATTTTCCCCAAATAGGCCATGTCTCAAAATCACACCAAATTGATGGCCTTAGCCCCAAAATTTCCACTATATTCCTTCATGAAATATCTTCAAAACATCTGCTCTAATCATTTTAACCAATCAATTTTGCCTTAGCCCAAAGCTAGCCAAATCTAGACCCATGTCTAGCCTAACATGCCCAAATTGACCAAATTTCAAAAATACTTCAAATTGAACTCAATATCACTTCAACCCTTCGCCAAAAATCTTCATAAATGTCATTTACACATTGTTGATCAATTAATTTGGCCAAGTGACATGGATATCCTAGCCCAAACCCAAGCTTTGATCACTTGAACCCACATTGAACCCATGGACTAAAGATGGCATAACAACCCCAAAGTCACCAAATTAATGTCTCTAAAGCCATTAGTTGGACCCTAGTGGCCAACCTAAACCTCTTAAAACCACATAAACTAAGTCATGGACCAAAGGTACCCTAAATTAAAGGATTCCATTCCATATTTGCTTAAGCTTAGGATATTTTTGCCAAAATAAAGCCTAAACACATTAAATTGCTATGACATGTTCCCCTGGGTTCCTTGGGTTCCAGCCACCTAACCCTGCGATGGTTGGCCGACCTAGTGGCTAGAAAATGATCAAACTAAGAGCCACCCCCAAGGGATTAAACCTAATTCAACCAAGAGCCCACCTCATCCAAATTAAATGTTGGAGACTCTCTGCCCTCCACCTAGGCAGCACATTTCACCCCCCAATTGGCCATGGCAGCAAGCCTTAAGCCATTTTTATAAAAAGTTGCCCACCACAGCCTGGAAGGAGAGCTGAAATTTCCTCTGATAGACTTCCCCAAATTGATCCCAAAGCCTCTTTGACACCTCCTTAGTGCAATCCAACCACCACATTGCTCTGAATCCCCTTGTTAGAGCCCAATTTTGAGCTTTAATCTCTGCTTAAAACTAGGACAGACCTCAAACACTCCTACACTCCAAAAAAATCAAATTAAACTCACCCACACCTTCACCACAATGAGAGAATTCCCCTTCCATAGAGCCTCTAGCATAGCTCTAGACCAACACCTGAAATCAGGCTTGGTTGAATTCCTACTTAGGCTTTGTACCATAGCAGAGGCTTATTCACTAGCCTCCTTGGACCCCAACGAGCGTGTCGAGCACCTCTGATTGAAGCATCACTTCTCAGAGCCATGGTACTGAACCTCTCCTCCTCTCGAGCCTATTTTGATTCTCAATTTGATTAAGCGTAATTTAATTGGATGATTACCGTATGGATATGTTCGTCTCACTTACACGAGTCCATAGGATCAAACCCGAAGTGATTTTGTTGAGTCTAGGCCGATATCTTAGGGTTTTAGTGTGGATGATCACGGGATCACTCTATCGGGGATGATGACAGGGAGCCGTCCGATCGCGCGTGTATTAAACGGTCGGAGGAGATTGAACCGGACAGTGCTTTCTTAGATGAACCGTGAGTCGAGTCAGCGACTACATGGATGGCGGCATCTAACCAGAGTGCGCTACACATGCCTTCAGAGCTGCCTAGTATCCAGTAAGTGTTGCACGTTTAAATAGATAAATAAGGAATTTAAAAAATCATAAAATGATCCCTAACTTTAAAAATTCATATCTTGGTGTAGGAAAATCATAAAAATAAAAAAAAAAATACCCTCTTGCTCAGTGAATAGAGGAAAATAATGTAGAAATAGTTTTAAGTCCATGTGATGCATATTTTATTTCTAATTAATTAAACACTGATTTGAATGTTTTGATTCTCCATGCATGTAGTAATATCACCATGGCTTGAAATTTTTGCATGTTGTTGCCCCTATCTTAAGGAACATCCTCTAATTTTTCCAAAGTCAGAGGATGTCCCTAGACGAAGATCCAAATTTTTCAAATTTATGTCTATTATTTACATAATTTACTCATGATAATTAGCATGTTGCTTAAAAAATTCCAAGAAAATTTTCGAAGATTCACTATGACCAGAGGACCCCTTGGAAATAATTTTATGAGTTAAGTCATTAAGAATGCACCTAATCTTTAGCAACCATATAACACAAACAAAATTAATTTTGGATAACATAAATATCTAAATGACTTGATTTTTTATCTCCACTATCATTTAAGATCCAGAGAACTCTTCATAAACATTTAAAAGGATTTTGAGTTCAATTAGTAATTTAAGTTGATTTTTAAAGATAAATATCATTTTAGCACTTAAATGATTATTAAAAATCAAAATATAACTCAAAAATTTATAAAAACTTTTTTTTTTAATTCTCTGTGATCAAGGGTATTTTTTAAAAATAAAATGACATTTAAAATAAAAACTTGATTTTTAGCCTATTTTAAATATTTAAATAATTAAAAATCCATAAAAAATAATTAGAATAATAAAATTCATGAAAATTTTCTAAATTGTTTTCTAAGCACTTTGGAACAATTGGAGTATTTTTCTTGATTTTCTAAGTAAAGATATTGAATTTTGAAGCTTAAAATAATTTTCAAAAGCTAAAAATAGATTTTTACTAAAATTATTCCAATGATTCAAAGAAAAATAAAAAAAATGTGAAATTTATTTCTCCATGTCCCTTGACATCAGAGAGATTTAAGAAAAATATAAAACTTAATTTTCCACATTTAAAATATTTTATAATTAATAAACACCCCAGAAATTAAAATAATTCTTAAAATTCAAATAATATTAAAAAAATCATGAAATTTGGTCCAAAGGCTTCTCTGTTCTAAGCCTATCTTTGGTAAAAATTTCAAGGGATTAGGATTTATCTTGGTCAAGTTAGGAATTTTCTTTTAAAAATTCTATTTTTGCATTAAAATGATTATATAAATTAAATTAAATTTTGAAAAATCACACTTTCTTCTTTGATGTCTCAATTGACCCATGAGTGAGGCAAGGTAAAAATTTCAAAGTCATTTGGATTAAATTTGAAGATTTAGAGCCTTAAGGGCAAATGTGTAATTTTAGAAATTTAGCCTTAATTCCTATTTAGCCCTAATTCTAGAAAGGGAAATGGGAAATCTTTGACTCTAATTAACATATTTGGATGTTTGAAATACAAGGGGTTAACTGGTAGAAACCAACCTCACTTGTTCTAACTAAAAAAGATAAATTTGCAATTTCCTTAAATTACATAAATTTGGGAGACTAGCGAATTAAATGATATTAGATTTAGGGGTATGATTTTGGGTGTTAATAACTCGCAAATTTAATACCCCTGTCTGATTTCTAAAGGATTTACAAAAACATGAATCATCACCATCACTTATAAGTCAATTTCATTTGTAATGACTAAGACACTCACCAAAATCTTAAGGGCTTAATAGTGATTTAGGCTAAATCAAGTTTCATTTAAACAAGGATTAGAAAAGTAAACATCATTAAAAATTAAATTATCTTTCACACACTACAAGCCTAAGTCAAAATTTGGCTAAATTTCTTAAACTTGTCTCTTTAAGGGTCTTCACCCACATAATTCTTAAATTGAATTACGAGTGATAATTACCCTATTCTTAGGGATAATTGAGACATCAATGCTCACTGAGCACTAAGGGTATTTACAGAATGAATTATTAAGCAAGATAATAAGTTTAAATGAGCTCGAGAATTTTCACCAGGCGGTGAGAGAATAGCACGGACCTGCTTCTTTCTCCAGATTTGTTGGATACCTCGGAGGTCTACTAAACTTAATATGTTCTGCTTAATAAAATCATCCTTAATTTATCAAATAGGGACCCACCAAGATATGACCTTGGGTTAGGTAGGTCGTCAACTTTTACTTCCTCATTTCATATAAACTTCCTTAACATGCCTTTTGAGTTTCACGTGGTGGAACGAGAAGACTCGCTAGGTACGCTTTTACAGCTTTCATCGTTGTCTTTCTTGTACTTTTATGCTATACATCTATGCTTACAAAAACTTCAATGCTAAAAAACGATGTCACCCTGCATGAAAACTAAAACTATCAGGATAACCACAAAACCAAAACCAAAATCAAAACTAAAATCAACCAAGATAAAATTCACCGCCACAACATTTAAAATATAAAACAACTCAAAAATTTAACACAAACATCACACAAAACTACATCTACAACATTCAAAATATAAAACAACTCAAAATTTAATCACAAACATCACACAAAACTACAAATTGCAACTAAATTAAGCGTCTCTATCTGATGATCGAGAATCCCTCAGAGGAGGTAACCTACGGTTGCTAACGAGGCTTCCCACAGTCTATCTCTATATGTTGATTGGGAATCCATCGGAGGAGGTAATCTATAGGTTCTAACGAGGCTTCCCACGGTCTAAATAAAATTATGGAACTCATTAAGTTGAGTTTGGTAATTTCATTTGGACTAAGTGAATCTAAGAGAAAATAGTGGGGCCGGAACGAGGGAATCGTAGGATCCTAACTGGTGTCGCTCTAATCAACTTTAACTTGCTCCCATAAAATTTAAAGAACTTCAACCATAGGGCCACCTGATTTGACATCATAACTTGACACAATACCCCCATAAAATTTAAAGAACTTCAACCATAGGGCCACCTGATTTGATATTATAACTTGACACCACTAAGAATTAAAGAACTTCAACCATAGGGCCACCTGATTTGACATTATAACTTGACACACTAGATAACTAAAACTTGTCGCGGCAAGGAGCTTAGAGCTAGCATGGTGGGCACCACAGCCATCTTCAACAGCAAAACCTGTCTTCCCTAGCTAAACCAATCTTCCTTCCTTAGACTTAAATAACAAAGCCTTAGGACTTTGAGGTTGCTTGCTTATGTAACTTAAACCCTCACCTTATCTTTAGGCCTTTTTATAGCCCTGCTATAAAATATAAGCCCTAACTCATCTTAGGATTCTGAGGTTGTGGTCCGTCACGACCTAAATCCTTACATTTTTGAAGTTATTTGTGTGATCATTTCACACGAATGTAATCTCTAACAAAAAAAAATTTGTAGGATGAAACACCTAAATATTTCTCCTTAAAATTAAAAACAAACATTAGGATAGCTTGGGAAGTCACCGGGGTTCTCCTCTGGATCTATGACATCCCCTAGTTCTTCCTCCCTTGGACTCTACAACCAAATGTTCCAAATTTGAACAAATCCCCTTTCACACCTCTATGTCCGATCTCATTGAAAAGTCCTACCTTTTGGAACTCTTTGAAGATAATATTTCTTAATTTTTATCGAGAATCTTCTTAGGTGACTTTGGTCATTTAAGATGTAATTAACTATAGGGGCTTGCCCTTACAGGAAGCATGTTCGAACCCAGCTTAATATAAACCATATTTAATTCTTAATATTAAATATGGGAACTTGTCAGAAAGTACAAAGGTTTTGCAAACCAAACGAATGTCATATATTCCTTAGTTTATTTGATCGAGCCTCATCCTCTAGTCTTGTGTTTATCCTTTAGAATAGATCAGGATTTGAGGTACAACACTCTTTCATTTAAACTTTGAAAAAGTAAGAGTCAGTTTGATTTCATATTTTTCTAAAATTAAATATATATGTAAATTAAATCATCCTTCCAAAGTGGGCAATGAGATTTCTATCTCGGTGACCGACAGCTTCTTACGGGCAACTCCTTCAACCAAAAAAATAACGCTGACAGCTTCTGGCGACTCCGCTGGGGACAAGTTTTTCTCTCCATACAAATCAAGAAATATTATCTTCACACATCGGTAATATGTCCATGTCCCTTCTTCGACGAAATTGCCCTTCTTCCGTTAGCATACTTTACCCATTGCTGTCTTAGGAAAGTACGACTAACTCTTTGGACTTCAGGACTATATGACAAAGGGGTTCAAGAGGTCATTAAGGACTCTTTAAATTTTCATGTGGGTCGGACCCCTAATAGGTGTGTCGGTGGACTAGTTCCACCTGGGCATTGTCTGCCACTAAATGGGTCCCGTACTGGGTCCTAAAATACTTCACATCTCCCTTCCAAATTTGATTTGCTCTTCTGCAAATTAAACCAAACTGTGTTGTGTTGTGCACACTTTAAAATTTTCTTATATTAATTAAATATTCCACCTCTTGATTTTTCTTAAACAAAATGTTAAAATACCCATAAATTAAGACCCGCTAGGTCTACAAATCAACCTCTACTTTCAGTGCTCTCACTAAACAATTACGAGGTTTTGACCATATAGCTAACCCCAAAAATTTTGGTTTTAACGCTTGCTGCAATGGCATACCCAATGCTGACCTTTTCCTACAACTTGCCAACGAGCCACGAAGCTCGCAACCTCACTCCTACCATCAAATTTGGAGCCAAATTTGAAGATCTCGAGGTCATCCTCTAGAAAGCCCCATTTGTGGTAATGAAAATTTCCGCACCAGAAATATAGGAACCTTTTGCAGAGTTCAACTTGAATTGCCTCAAGACTTCCCTGCCTGCAAGAAAGCCAAAACTACTGCCGTCACGGCACCCACAAAACCTGATATCCCTGCTGCTGCTAAGGGGAAAGAATTAATGATTATTGAGGATTTAACTGAGGGATTAACTGTCCCACCACCCGTGTTTGAAATTAGTTCAAGTTAAAAGACTGTACCAATGACCCAAACTCAAAAAAAGAACCATAATAGAAGGGTTTGGAGGGCCATCAAAGCCCAGGCTCTTGAGAAGACACCTGTTGAGGAGGAGCCTCTTCATGATGAAGAAAGATTATTAGAAATTTATCCACTCTTGCGAGGGAGTAGATTCCATCCTCTGACGGATAGGGATGGATACGAGAGTATCCAAAAAATCGCCGCCACATTACCACCACTTCATGGACATGGTGAGGAGAGAAAGAAGTTCACTCCTATCACCCAAGTTAGTGAAGTTTTCAAAAGGCTAGCTGCCAAAGAAGGATGTTCAATTAGCAAGTTACATAAACAAGTGGGACATGCAATTTCCCCTCACATGAAGAAGAAAATTTTGAAGGACGTCAAGTCCACCAGACAGTCTCACAAGACAACTAGAGTGCCACCAACTCGCATCCCCATTTGGTTCCGTTTAGGGAACAGAGTTGATACCGCAGTGATTACTACTGATTATACCGCCACTAGGACCACAGGCCGTCAACCAGTTAAGTTGAGACTGGGTCCAAAAATCTTACCCATCACCCATTATGGAGATATTCTTACTATCCCAAAGGCAAAGACAAGATGATTACCTGACAATGCAGCCGGTCTACACCATGAAGAGAATACTTTCCCTCGACATACTGATATTTCAACTAAGACACTCCGTCCTGAGACATCATCGTTGAAAAAGAAAAAGGTATGGGTACACAGGTTCGCTACACCGATACAGTCCGGTGAGCCCGTGGGACAAGAACATGGAATTAAGTCAGGGTCGGAAATATCTTCCATCATTGCAACAATTACCAGCGAGATGGAGGAACAAAAAGAGGAGGTCCATCCGGGTCCTCCAGATCTTAAAGCAATTAAGGAATTGAAAATTAAAGTAAAAGTTGAGAAGCTCAGGATCAAGATTTTTGAATTGGCTCAGGAACACGGAGTTTTTGTCAATAGCGATGAGGAAAATTTTGAATGCAATGATTACTTGGAGGAAGATTTCGTGCATGTCCATGTAATTGAAACAAGATCCGCCACATCTACGTACGAGGCTCAACCTCACACCGAAGAGAATGCTGTAGATGAGCTGCATAGGACTATCCTCCTACGGGATGATCAAGTCAGCCTAATAGAGAAGAGAATAGAAGAAATGGCTGCAGCCATGACCGCCATGACCACTATTCAGGGGCAATCACAAGTTCCACAATTGACCTCTCCAGAGATCAATCAACCAGAGATCATACACATCACAGATGAAAGAAGAGAGGTTGCCTCAGTAAACAGAGATGAGCAACCCAAGAAGGATTCTCCACCGGGTGCCATGCCAGAAAAGGAATTGAAACAAATGGTTTAACAAGTGATGGAATTCTTTAACCCAATCTAAGGGTGGCAAATTAATTTTAAAGGGAAGACCTTACCCAGAGGAATTCAATGTCGTGCCTTTCCCCAAGGGTTTTGTGGCCCCAAACGTCAAGATATTTGATGGGACTGGGAATCCCAGACAACATATAGCACATTTCCAAGCTAGCTGTGGCAACACGAGGAATAGTATTTCGTCAGCAACTTGTCAGGAATTGCTTTCGAATGGTACGCTGACTTGCCCAACGGGTCAGTTAAAACATTTTCCAAGTTTGAACAGCTATTTGTGAAAAGATTCACCAGGGAACAACATCATGTGTCTATTGGAGAGCTCATGATGGAAAAACAAAAGCCTAGGAAAACTTTGGTGGACTATATTTTAAGGTGGAGAAACCTTAGCTTGAAATGTGAACCTTGGCTACAGGAGCATCATGCGATTGAACTTCTACTCAAGAGCATACATGGGCCGTAGCTTTCATGCTCAAGGGACCACCATCAAATCCTTCAAGATGCTACTCAGTAAAGCCAACAGTCTTCAAGAAGAAATCAATCACATGGAGCCACACGAAAAGATTAAGGTGACCAGAGTGTTTGAAAAGAAATCAGGAGTAGTAGCAACCATCGATAAAGGAAAGTAGACGATGAAGATATATGGAGAAGATCCTCGCTAGTCTTTGTCATAGTTTGCTGAGAAACAGTGTAGTCAATCCAACCAGCGACTGCCTCAAGAAGGATCACCTCAAACAGGCGATAAGAAAATGTCCCTGTCAAAATGATGTAAAACTTTGTATTCTTTCAAAGATGTAGCTAGACCTAAAATATTCAAAAGTCTGACGAAGAAGCCGAAATTCAGACTACCAGACCCGTAGAAGCCCGAAGAGGTTGGCAGGAAGAATGAACCAAATTATTGCCCTTACCACTGGTTGCTCGGACACACTATAGAGGGAACATAACAATCCAAAAAGAATTTTTAAGAGAACCTGAAAAGGGTTCCATAAATATGATTTCAGCCTAGCCAATCTCCCCAATCGATCTGTATACTGGAACAGATTGATGGAGTACAACTTAGGACGAACTCAAAATAGTCCTCAATCAAATACAGGATTCATCAAAACAATCTTCTGCATATACCAGAGAGGAAGGATGGAATGAGGTCTAGAGCAGATCATCCAAGAAAATATTGAATAAGATCCAGTCTGTATCAAGACAAGCCTCCATTCAGAGTCCGCAGCATACCAAGCCCAAAATGAAGGTTTCTCCAGGAGATCCATCATCGTCAAGGACAAAGAAGATAAAGAAAAGCATCACTACAAAGATTGATAGCATGGGGGGTAGGATAGGGGCCGCTTCTACCAGATTATTTGTCTCATATTTAGGGAAGAAAATCCTCGAACCCTTGACTTCGTATGATTATCTTTTTGTCACTCTGGGGCCTTATGAATATAATGATTATTATTTTGGCTACATTTTAACTATTTCTAATGATAATGTAACTGATTACGACCAATCTAAATTCGATCTCGATCCCCAAAACGATCCTCAAAGCGTACTCAAGTCTTATGAACTTGTTGTCAAGTCCAAAGAAAACATCAATGACACCGCTTACGACAACACAGGGAGCAAGGAGCCAATTCTCGAGCACCACGTTACACTGCTTACCATCAACCTAGATTTTTCTGACAAAGAGGAAGCACCGAAAGATTCAACAATGGTAGCTCAACAAGAAGAAATCATGGAAGTTAACTTAAGGAGCGGAAAGTGTTATCACCAAGAATAGCTCTAACAAATAAAGGAAAGCAGATAATGACCTGGGAAGAGATGCCTCCACTGCCACCACTGGAAGAACCATATACTCAAGTTAAAATTGGAGGGTTATACAAAGTATATTACAATGTACTAGCTCATCTTAGGAAATTGTCAGCCCGATTAAGCATCTACGATTCTCTGATCCTGTCACAGAAGATGGGAGAGTCTTTGGTTACAGCTTCGCTTGACCTAGAGATTTACTTAACTCAGTTGGCCAGTACATCCTCAGATGAAGTTTGTTCGTTGAAAGAACAGTAAGGGGTAACCTTCACAGATGAAGATTTGCTTCTTGGTACCGCCGACTACAACCATCCACTCTACATCTCTGTCAACATCGGCAGATTTGTGTTGTCCAGAGTTTTAGTAGATCCTGGAGAATCTCTTAACTTGATGAGACTACAGACATTGTCCCATTTGGATATTGAAGCTCAAGAGCTTACAGCCAATAAAATGTTGTTAAGAGGATTCAACCAAAAGGGAGAAAGAGCCCTTGGATCAATTACATTACTTATGAAGGTTGGAGAACTCGTGACAACCGCTAAATTTCATATCATCGACGCCGAGACCTCTTTTAATGCTCTACTTGGTGGGCCATGGATTCATGAACACAATATGGTTCCATCATCCTTACACCAATGCATTAAGTACTACAAAGATGGTCAAGAAAATTGCATCAAAGGAGACTTATAACCATTTTCAGTGCATGAAGTTGGTATCTATGAAGATGCTGCCTACTACGCACCTCCAAAGAAAACTATCTTCTCTCGTAAAATTGTCAAAAATAAAAATAAAGATTAAAAAAAATCACAAAGAGGAAGCCATCAACTCCGCTTCAACAATCTTCCACCACTCCCTTACAACGAGTTGGTGGAGGTTCTTTTAGTTCGCGCACCCGAGGTCGAGGCCGGGGACTTGGATGAGGAAGAATCAACTTAATCGTTGAACGGACTAGGTCAACCATCAACGTTAGTAAAGAAGACAGTTCCAAAGATGAAATAATGATGACAAAACAAAAAAAAACCTCAGTATGAGATATCCTTAGAAGATACAGAGAAGAATGAATATGAAACAATGTATGATCGGATAAACCACTATGTGAATACTATTACCCTTACTCTGATTCTCCCTGAAAAGGTCGAGAGTTTAGAGGTCAAGGAAGTCTATAGTGTTGGTTCAAAGCCGATCAAGTTTTACCGTGCTTCTACCTTTGCTGAGCTTAAAAAACATGTAAATTTAGATGATGATCCTAATCAATTAATGGAATTTCCTTTTGGTTACTTTTCTCCTTGTGTTCAAAAGTTCATTCAATAGGGAAACTTACTAAAAAAAATACCAAAAGATAACTTTTAACTTTTTGAAAAATTATGGAACGTTGAAAGTCAAACTCCCAACTCAAAAGAGGGTCTCGGATTTGGTACAGTCGAACCAGTCAATGATTTTGAATTTTGCATGGTTGTTACTAGTGAGTGAGAAGATACCTCGGGACTGAACAACAACCCCGACCTACATTTATAAGTTCTCTGCTCGATGACGTAGAATCTTTAGAATTGATCAAACTATTAACTGAATTAAGAGATTGCTTCTCATGGAGCTACAATGAAATATCAGGACTATCAGCAGAGGTTGCAGTTCATAAAATCGGGGTGGACAAGAATATAAACCCAGTAAAACAAATTCCCAGGAGAATGCACCTTGAAATAGAACAACAAGTCATCGCCGAGGTGAAGAAATTAATAGACGCCAACTTTGTAAAAGAAGAACAATACCCCACGTGGTTAGCTAAAATTGTACATGCTAAGAAGAAAACGGGACAGATCTGTGTTTGTGTCGACTTCAGAGATTTGAACAAGGCATGTCCAAAAGAAGATGCTCCGCCAGAATTTGAGAAGGAAATTAAATCTACCGTTGATGAATTGAAAGAGATTAACCTCGGGACTGAACAACAACCCCGACCTACATTTATAATTTCTCTGCTCGATGATGTAGAATCTTTAGAATTGATCAAATTATTAATTGAAATAAAAGAATAAAAGATTGCTTCTCATGGAGCTACGATGAAATGTAGGACTATCAGCAGAGGTTGCAGTTCATAAACTCGGGGTGGACAAGAATATAACCCCAGTAAAACAAACTCTCAGAAGAATGCGCCTTGAAATAGAACAACAAGTCATCGCCGAGGTGAAGAAATTAATAGACGCCAACTTTGTAAAAGAAGAACAATACCCCCACGTGGTTAGCTAAAATTGTACATGCTAAGAAGAAAAACGGACATATCTGTGTTTGTGTCGACTTCAGAGATTTGAAAAAGGCATGTCCAAAAGACTAGTTTCCACTACCAATACCAAGAATGATGTTGGATATCGCTTCAACACATGAAATTTTCTCCTTCATAGACGGATCATCGGGATACAACCAATTCAAGATGGCTCCCGAGGATGCAGCACTTACAGCCTTCAGAACATCGATTGGAATTTTCTACTACACAGTGATCTCGTATGGCTTAAAGAACGCTAGAGCAACATATTAGCACGCAATGACGAAGATTTTTTACGACCTCATCCATAACCAAGTAGAATGCTACGTGAATGATTTTGTCATTAAAAGAAAATAAAAAGTATACCATTTGTACGATTTGAAGATAATGTTCGAATGATTACGACGATATGACCTTAAAATGAATCCTATAAAGTGCGCCTTCGGCGTTACTTCTGGGAAATTTCTGGGATTTGTTGTCCATCATCGGGGAATCGAGATCGACTTGGATAAAATTAAAGCTATCTTGGAAATGCCTCCTCCTAAAACCTTGAAACAACTACGTTCCTTTTTAGGAAGTTGGCATATCTGAGTCGTTTTATTTATAATCTCTCATGTAGGTGTCAGCCTTTCTTGACATTAATTAAAAAAGGATGCCAAATTTATCTGGGAAGAGAAATGCTAGCGAGCCATTGAGGATGCTAAAAAATATTTAATGACACCTCCAGTTTTGGCAGCCCCTATTCTAGGGAAACCGTTGATAATTTATACCGCGGTCTTAGACGACTCTCTTGGAGCCCTCTTAGCCCAAGTAAATGATGAGGGTAAAGAAAATGCACTCTATCACTTGAGTCATCGCTTAATACCGACAGAGGTAATGTATCATCGTATTGAGAAGCATTGTCTAATGTTAATTTTTGCCTCTCAAAAGATTAGACATTACAATCTTTCTTATAAGATTTCTCTAATCTCAAAAGTTAATCCGTTGCAATATTTGATGACCCGACCAACAATCTCCGGATGTTTAGCAAGATGGTCAATGATCTTATTTTAATTTGATATAACTTTTGTACCCCTCCGTGCTATCAAGGGACAGATACTAGTAGTCTTTCTCACTGCATACCCACTGCTAGCTGGGTCCTCTCTCAACAACAAATTACCGGATGAGCAAATACTATAAATGGAATTCTCCACTACGCAAGAATGGAAAATGTATTTTGATGGTGCTTCGTCAGCCAGAAAAGACAAAAGATCAGGCATAGTTATACCAGGCAAAGTAGGGATCGGTTTGATCTTTATCACGCCAGAAACGGGTATGTTGAGGTTCTCATACTACTTGACAGAGTCGTGCACCAACAATGAAGTAGAATATGAAGCTTTAGTCACCGGGTTGGAAGTGGCAATCTCAATGGATATAACGAACATTGTCATTTATGGTGACTCTCAACTCGTCATCCAGAAAGTCACCCGACAATACAAAATTTTGAAACCAAGATTAATAGAGTACCATCAGTACACAATGAAGCTGCTGGAGCAGATCCCTGATGTGACTTTCTACTAGATTCCTATGGGAGATAATGCCCATGCCGACGCTTTAGCAAAACTTGCTAAGGAAATGGCATGTCCCCTGGAGGATTCCATTAAAATCACCATACAAGGAAGATATATCTTGTCTCAAATAAACCTTGAAACTTTACACAAGCTCGGAAAAGAAGAAGTAGTAAATAAAATTGCAAACATCAATGAAGATTGGTGTAAGCCATTAATAAAATATTTGCATACTGGAAAGCTGCCAGAAGACAAGTCTGAAGCACATCATATCACAAGAAGGACCATGTCTTACGCCCTATTGGGAAACGTTCTCTATAAAAAATCATTCGACCAGATGTGGCTACGGTGTTTGAACCAAGTCGAAGCAAAAAATATTATCAAAGAAGTACATGTCGGACTGTGTGGCGCTCATCAGTCAGGGCTGAAAATGAAAATGAAGATCAAATGACTCGGATGTTATTGCTGAACAATGATGTACGATTGCATGGATACAGCCAGAAAATGTTACCAATGCTAAGTGCATGGGGTAGTCTTACACCAGCCTCCAAATGTGCTACACCTAACTGTTGTCTCGTGGCCATTCGAGTGTTGGGGCACGGACATAATAGGTCTAATAGACCCTTCATCTTCCAAACGGACACATGTTTATGTTTTCCGCTATAGATTACTTCTCCAAAAAGGCAGAGGTTGTACCGTTGTGTGAGGTTACGACACGACACATCCTTCAATTCTTCAAAAGCCAGATTGTCTACCATTTTGGAGTACCGCGAAGAATAATTTTCGATAATGAGAGAACTTTTAAAAGCACCAAAATAAATAATTTTATCAAAAGACACAGGGTAGATTGGAGATACTCTATGATTTACTATCCCAGAGCAAATGGTTTGGCTCAGGCCTTCAACAAAACACTGGTACAGGTTTTGAAGAAAACACTGGATGAAAACAAAAGAGATTGGCACAACAAACTATTAGAAGCCTTGTGGGCGGACTTTTAGGACTCCCACTCAGTGTACACCTTATATGCTCGTACACAGGTCGGAGGTTGTGCTACCGCTAGAAATCCAGACACCGTCTCTTAGAGTTGTTGTTTACAACCAACTCACAACAAGAGAAAGTGCAAAACTCAGACTTGAAGAACTGAAAAGTCTTCAAGGAAAATGACTAGAAGCACAACAAAACTTGGAGCTTTACCAAGAAAAGATGGTACAAGCCCATGACAAATTGGTCCACCTAAGGAAATTTAAAGTTGGTGACCTCGTACTTGTGCTCAAAAGACCTATTCTTGCATGTCGCAAAGTAGGTGGAAAATTTGAGTCAACTTAGGAGGGACCATTTGTCATTGAAAAGGTCTACACAGGAGGAGCCTACCCGTTAGTGGACTTCCAGAGCAAAAGACCCATGTTACCAATAAATGGATGATACCTAAAAACCTATTACGCAACCTAATGCCGCTTGCCTTCACTTGCTTTGAAACTTTGAAACTTTGATTATTTTGGGATTATCTATGTGGTCAAATGTCTATGACCTGGTCCAAATTTTGTAATTAACCTCAATATAATGAAAATTTTGAGAAAAATTTTAAACTTCAAATTTTCTCCTTTCTACTTTTGAACATAATAAAACCACTAAATTAACCTCAACCCTCTCGTTCATGCCAATTTTCAGCCCACTAACATTTTTCCTGTCGTTTGCAGAAAAATGTCGCGACGGAGGCTGATCTTCGCTATCAAGGATGGATGGAGCCTCATACTGAATGAAGAAATGGCACCGCAGGGTGGCACCATAGACTTCAACATGGACTTTAACCAAGTTAATATGGACTACAATGGTCCTCTGATGAATGTAGTCAGCTGCCAAGAAAAGGAGGGATTGCCTTCACTGTTGAGGGTGGCGCCAAAGACAATACATCACGTAAAGGAAGGAACGTGATGATAGAGCAGGACCCGGGGGAGAGGCCCAACCATCTACCATCCATGATAACTACACTAGTCAGAGGCCTAATAGTCGCCAACAATGAACGACTGCCAGATGCTTCGCTACGCAGGACTCAACGCAGAAATGCCAGCCATAGAAAATAGAGGGCTTTTCTACGAAAAGAATGCAGACCTTAAAAAGAATAAAAAAACTTACTCACCCCTATTCCTGAGGGAAATATCTATGATCTAGACATGAAAGAGACTTCTTCTAGCCTACCCGCCCCAGATGAAGAACTGGGGATCATCACAGAGCCAGAGACACCTTCAGCTTTAGATGCCTTATGCATGGGTTGCTCGACGTGAAACACCGAGATACCTACAAGGACATCAGCCAAAGGGGCATTTGTAGACTATCCGGACTGCAATGTCCTCCATCTACAACACTTCAGTATATTGGAGGAATATACCTCCACCACCGACAGGTCTCAAACTATAGATTTTCTTATGGATGAGTCATACGTCCCACTAGGGACAGACGAGCATATACTATGGAGTCCAAGGTTGTACATCCCTTTAGATGCTGAATCACATGTTCCAGATGAGCCAGCACTAGTTTGGGTTCCTACCGATGTCCAGATGAAGGAATGCCAATGACAGTTGCTGACTTCTAGCACGATGGAATACTACAAAATAAGCAAGGTGAATAAAAGGGAATTTGAATTCTATGAGGAAGTTCAAGGAAGATTTATTTACATATTGGAAGGCCTGGAGCTTTATACCAGGGTCTTCTCTGAACGTAAGGAAAGAAGCAGTCTTGACTGTATCTTTGACTTGAAGGATAGAGGTCGAGCAGGCCTTCTCATAAAAAGAACATACTCTAAGCCAAAGAAATGGATGAGAGGAAAAGGAAGAATCACCATTCAGTGCGGCTGCTATTATAATTTTACAAATGATTGACAAGGAAATCCGCCGGGACCCTCAGACATGACTTGGTGGATCCACTACCTCCTATGATAAAGTAGATGATCAAAAGGATGGTCAGATGGAACATATTGTCAGCTATCTGCATCCCGAATAGTTTCATCATCAACATCTATGATGAGGGTAATTACATCCCTCCCCATATAGACCACCACGATTTTGTGAGGCCCTTCTTTACGGTCTCATTCATGAGCAAAAACAATATATTATTTGGAAAATAAATTGACATTGTCGGCCTTGGCGAGTTCAGAGGAACTGTAAAGATTCCCCTGCAAGTTGGTTCAGTTTTGGCCCTGAAAGAAAACGGGGCAGATGTTGCCAAGCACTGCATTGTAGGGGTGCAAAACTATAGGGTGTCCGTAACCTTCCTTAGGATTGACGACAGCAAAGCACAATATGGATTTCAGCCAGACTTAGAACTAGAAGAACTGCTGCCGTACGAGCTATGAGAGGGTTGTACCTCTATGTACATGCAAAGAACTCTCTTGTCCTAGAGCATGGCTTAGAAAGTCTGCTCGATTAGGAGCTCGTCATACCTGATACAGATGTTCAGGGTTCACTTTTTTTTTACAGCAACATGATATGTATCAAACATACTTAGCCTATGATGTATACATGGCATGAGATATTTTGGATGTGCTTTGATATGAACTATGTATTGTACCTTTCTGAGGCGTTAGCCTATGTTTGATATGTTACATCTTGATTGAAGCATATTAATGAAGATTTCTCTCGGAAATGTGCCTTTTTGTCAATTGCCTTTTTGTGCGATGGATGGAAGCCACGAACCATGCGTTGGTTCAAATTTTCAATGAATGAAGAACGAAACAACAAACCTTTAACAATAAAATAGAACTTAAATAAAAATAATCACAAATGAACAAACAACAAAACAAATTTCTTTTCAAAATCAACCAAATAAAATTAAAATTTTAAAGATATGTTTTGAAAAATTAAATGTGATAAAAATAACAAGAAAAAAAAATGAATCTGTTGAGTGAATTTTCTCAGTTTTGGAGTTTCTTACTCTTTGTGCGCGTAGCACAACCATCTTTATCTTCATTAACGCTCTTCACATCCCCGTGAAATTTTGCATTCCGCATAAAGCCCCACAAAACTCTACAAACCTTCTTCTACAAAATCAACCTTTTCACTTAACATATTTCTGCATATTCAACACAATAAACTCTTTTTGAGAATTGTCCGTATATTTCAGTTCTCACATATTTGAATCAGTCCTATGTTTCTGATTCACCATATTCGTGGTCGGTACCTAAATTCCGACACTTTCTTCTGAGAATGGTCCCTATATTTCAATTCTTGCATATTCGAATCAACCTTATGTTTCTAATTCACCATATTCAAGGTTGGTACCAAAATTCTGACACTATCTTCTGAGGATTGTCCCTATATTTCAATTCTTACATATTCAAATCAGTCCTATGTTTCAGATTCGCTATATTTGAGGTCGGTCCGTAACTTTCGACTCTCTTTTTGAGATTGATACATAAATTTCAATTCTCATTTCAAAATTAATACCTAAATTCCGAGTTCTTCACATATTTTCATATTTTGTTCACATATTCACCATGAATTTACACATTCGAATCTGCATATTTTCTGCATAGGGAGATATATTTTTCTCGTCACCGCTTGGATGTGAATCCCAGTGCTTTCCTTGCTAACGTGATCTATAATTTTCACTGCTACCTCTTGAGTTGGATGTGAGTCCCAAGGATTTCCTCCTCCATGTAGCAGATATTTCCTCATCACCTATTTGGTTGGATGTGAGTCCCAGTGCATTTCTTCATAACGTGATTTTTATATTTCTCGCTACCTCTTGAGTTGGATGTGAGTCCCGGTGTTTTCCTCCTCAATGTAGCAGATATTTTCTCCATCACCTCTTAGGTTGGATGTGAGTCCCAGTGCTTTCCTTCCTAACGTGATCTATATATTTCCCGCTACCTCTTGAGTTGGATGTGAGTCCCGGAGCTTTCCTCCTCAATGTAGCAGATATTTTCCTCGTCACCTCTTAGGTTGGATGTGAGTCCCAGTGCTTTCCTTCCTAATGTGATTGATATATTTTTTCCGCTACCACTTGGGTTAGATGTGAGTCCCAGAGCTTTCCTCCTTAATGTAGTAGATATTTTCCTTATCACCTCTTAAGTTGGATTTGAGTCCTAGTGCTTTCTTTCATAATGTGATTGATATATTTTTCCCACTACCACTTGGGTTGGATGTGAGTCCCAGAGCTTTCCTCCTCAATGTAGCAGATAATTTTCTCGTCACCTCTTAAGTTGGATGTGAGTCCCAGTGCTTCCCTTCCTAATGTGATCGATATATTTTTCCCGCTATCACTTGGGTTGGATGTGAGTCTCAGAGCTTTCCTCCTTGATGTAGCAGATATTTTTCTTGTCACCTCTTAGGTTCGATGTGAGCCCTAGTGCTTTCCTTCCTAAAATGACATATATATTCTCCCTTTCACATGTGAGTTCGAATATGACTCCCCAATGGTAACTCAAACTGGTACAGTCCTTTCTTTCTGGCGTAATATCCTTAATGGTAGCCATCTTCTACATTGTTGTTACTCTTTTGAGTTGGATATGAGCCTCTGTGCTTTCCATCCGATTCGGTCCTCCCACACAATCCTATTCTCATCTTTTGAAATCAGTTTTAAGACCACCTTAAATGAATTATGGCATCTGATTCCTAATTTGGGATTGATACCCAGATTTCAATTCCCACCTCAAAGTCAAAACTTACATACTGATTCCCACCTTTTATAAATATATGAAATTTCATAACTCAAAATTCACTCTCCGATCTCCAGCGAGAGTCCCTATTCCTTAATTTCAATCAAATGATCACCTACTAATTCCCCAGCAGAAACAAATCAGATACACAGCTCTACACACACTTCCAAGTCTATTGACTTAAGAGTTTGTATTGGTTTTTGTTGATCTCATCAGTCAATGCCAATATGCGCGGTGTGCTTACCCAGCACACCAAACTTATTAGGGGTCTATTTGTTGACCTCACTTATCATTGAGATTTAGTTTTCCGCTTTAGTAGCTTAAGGTATAGCCATAGGACTTTCTTATTGACTATTCTTAGAAAACTAGAAAAGGAAGCCTCACCATTAGAAATTCCAAACTCTTCTCTACTCAACTTGAAATTGAACATATTGGTCCTAACCTCTAGCACTTAGTATGGGGTGTCATTATGGGGGAGCTCAAAGAGAGTCCCCTTAGGAGACTCATACTTGGGTGTTGTTGATTGATGTAGTCATTAACCCTGGGTATTGGTCTAGGGCTTATGGTACATACTTGCACTCACAATCACTCACAATCCTAAACCTAAACTTCTAGGCTTTGGTCCCTTGATACCTTTGGTAGACTCGTGTAGGTTGCCCCCAAAAACCACTAGCCCTAGGCTAGGGTTTAGCTAAGACCACTACGTAGATGACCCAAAATGGAGTTTCCATTGGTCCATGGCTTGTTGATGGTGGTTGGCACTCCACCTCTACGAAGCTACCCAACCTAGTCTTTTGCCCATACACTCCCCAAAATTACCTAGATACCTTTTAGACCCCAAATTTGGCTAAAATTCCCAAATTTACCCAAAATACCCAAATTAGTTCAAAAATCATTTCAAACACCTTGAAAATACTCAAACTACACAAAATCACCAAAATTTGCCAAATTACCGAAAGTGCCCCCTCTTTACCCCAAAATTCCAAAAGATCTACAAAATCCCAAAAATTCCCAAAACCTTCTAAATATTCCAAATTTCATTTTCCTTGACTACCACATGACCCAATTTGGCCAATTTGACCATCTTTGATCAAAACCCCTAAATTGCCCTTTAAAGGCCCATATATTCCCAAAATCACCTCAATGTTTATCAAATTGGTCTCAATTTACCCCAATTTCAATTCTAAACTCAAATTAACTCTTCATATGACCAATATAAACCAAATACAAGCCCAATTGGTCCATGATTTGAACTCAATTTTGATTTAGATCAAAACCCCAATTTTGGCCCCATGACTTGGTTCCATTAAATTGAACCCATGGCCTACTCAACTTGCCACAATTTGTGTTGAAAAACCTTCATAATAATCCCATACATCAAAATTGACCTTCAATTAGCCTTGATGAGGCCTCAATTTCATTTTATTTCAACCTAAGTCCAAAAAGGCCCAAATTTACCCCAAATTGGCCATGTCTCAAAATCTCACCAAATTGATGGCCTTAGTCAAAAAAATTTCACTCTATTCCTTCATGAAAAATCTTCACAACATCTCCCTTGATCATTTAAATCATTCAATTTGGACTTAGCCCAAGGCTAGCCCAATTTCGACCCATGTCTAGGCCAAGATGCACATATTGACCAAATTTCAAAAATCCTTCAAATTGACCCATCAATTGAACTCAAAATCACTTCAACCCTTCACCAAAAATCTTCATAACAATCATTTACAAAATGTTAATCAATTAATTGGGCGAATTGACATGGCTAGCCTATCCCAAACCCAAGCTTTGACAATTTGAACCCACATTGAACCCATGCACTGAAGATGGCCTAACTACCCCAAAGTCACCAAATTAATGACTCCACAACCACTAGTTGGACCATAGTGGCCAGCCTAAACCTCTTAAAATCACTTAAAATAAGCAATGGGCAAAAGTTCTACTAAATTAAGGGATTTCATTCCATATTTGCTTAAGCTTAGGATATTTTTGCCAAAACAAAGCCTAAACACATTAAATTTTTGTGACATATTCCCCTGGGTTCCCTAAGTTCCTAGCCATGTCCCCTTGCCATGGCCATCTGACCTAGTGGCCAGAAAATGGCCAAACCTAGAGCCACCCCCATGGGATTAAACCTAATTCGAACCTAGAGGCCACCTCATCCAAATTAAATGTTGGAGCCTCTCTGCACTCTACCTAGGCAACACATTTCACCCCCTAATTTGCCATGGCAGCAAGCCTTAAGCCATCTTTATAAAAAGCTCCCTTCGACGACCATGGAAGGAGAGCTTAAATTTCCTCTGAGAGACTTCCTAAAATTGATCCTAAAGCCTCTTTGAGACCTCCTAAGTGCAATCCAACCACCACATTACCTTGAATCCCCTTGTCGGAGCCCAATTTTGAGATTGAATCTCTGGCTAAAACCAGGACAGAGCTCATTACACTCCTACATTCCAAAAAAATCAAATTAAACTCACCCACACCTTCACCACAGTGAGAGAAGGAAAAGCCCCATCAAATTCCCCTTCCACAGAGCCTCTAGCATAGCTCTAGACCAACACCTGAAATCAGACTTGGTCGAATTCCTACTTAGGCTTTGCCCCACAGCTAGAGGCTTAATCCCTAGCCTCCTTGAGCCATAATGAACGTGTCGAGCACCTATGATTGAAGCTTCACTTCTCAGAGCCAAGGTATTGAACCTCTCCTCCTTCCAAGCCTATTTTGATTCTTCAGTTGATTAGGCTCAAATTAATTGCATGATTACCATGTAGATAAGTTTGTCTCACTTAGACGAGTCCACAGGTTCAATCCCGAAGTGATTTGATTAAGTCTAGGCCACGATCTTAGGTTTTTAGTGTGGACGGACACATATCACTGTATCAGGGTCGATGACGGGGAGCCATCCGATCACGCATGTATCGAATGGACGGAGGAGATTGAGTCAGACAATGCTTCCTTACATGAACCATGGGCCGAGTCAGTGACTACGTAGATGGTGGCACCCAACCACAGCGCGCCTCGCGTGCCTTCGGAGCTGCCTAGGATCCAGTCAGCGTCGCACATTTAAATAAATAAATAGAAAATTTTAAAAATCAGAAAATGCTCCCCAACTTTAAAAATTCATATCTTCGTGTAGAAAAATTATAAAAATAAAATAAAAATATTCACTTGCTCAGTGAATAGAGGAGAATAATGTGGAAATAATTTTAAGTCCATGTGATGCATATTTTATTTTTAATTAATTAAACACTCATTTGAATGTTTTGACTCTCCATGCATGTAGTAATATCACCATGGCTTGAAATTTTAGCATGTTGTTGCCTCTATCTTAGGGAACATCCTCTAATTTTTCCAAAGTCAGAGAAAGTCCCTAGAGAGAGATCCATATTTTTCAATTTTATGTTTATTATTTTCATAAATTAATAATGATAATTAGCTTGTTGCTTAGAAAATTCTAAGAAAATTTTGGAAGGTTCACTATGACCAGAGGACCCCTTGGAAAGAATTTCATGAGTTAAGTCATTAAGAATGCACCTAATCTTCACCAACGCTAAAACACAAAGAAAATTAATTTTGGGTAACATAAACATCTAAATGACTTGATTTTTTATCTCTATTGTCATTTAAGATCCATAGAACTATTCATTAAAATTTCAAAGCATTTTGAGTTCATTTGGTAACTTAAGTTGATTTTTAAAGATAAATATCATTTTAGCACTTAAATAATTTTTAAAAATCAAAATATAACTCAAAAAGTTTTGAAATTTTTTTTTTAGTTCTCTGTGATCAGGGATATTTTCTAAAATAAAATGGTATTTAAAATAAAAACTTAATTTTTAGCCTATTTTAAATATTTAAATAATTAAAAATCCATAAAAATCACAAAAATAATAAAATTCAAGAAAATGTTATAAATTGTTTTCTGAGCACTTAGGAAAAATTGGAGTATTTTTCAGATTTTATAAATAAAGATATTGAATTTTGAAGCTTAAAATAATTTTTAAAGGCTAAAAATGGATTTTTACTAAAATAATTCCAATAATTCAAAGACATTTGTGAAATTTGTTTCTCCGTGTCCCTTGACATCAGAGAGGTTTAATAAAAATATATAACTTAATTTTCCACGTTTAAAATATTTTATAATTAATAAACACCCCAGAACTTAAATTTTTTTTTAAATTCAAATAAAATTCAAAAAATCATGAAATTTAGTCCAAAGGCTTTCTCTAGTCTAAGCTTATCTCCAGTAAAAATTTCAAGGGATTAGGATTTACCTTGGTCAAGTTAGGAATTTTCTTTGAAAAATCCTATTTTTGCATTAGAATGATTACATAAATTAAATTAAATTTTAAAAATCACAGTTTTTCCTTTGATGTCTCAATTGACCCATGAGTGAGGTAAGGTAAAACTTCTAAAGTCATTTGGATTAAATTTGATGAATTATGAAGTGATAGAGCCATAGGGGCAAATGTGTAATTTTAGAAATTTAGCCTTAATTAATAATTAGGCCTAATTTCAAAAAGGGAAATGGGAAATTTTTTATTCTAATTAACATATTTGGATGTTTAAAATACAAGGGGTTAACTGGTAGAAATCAACCTCACTTGTCCTAATTAAAAAGGATAAATTTGCAATTTTCTTAAATTACATAAATTTGGGAGTCTAGAAGATTAAATGATCCTATATTTGGGAATTTGGGAGTCTAGGAAATTCAGCCTTAAAGGATAAATTTAATTCCCTTGTTTGATGTTTTATTGATTTACAAAAACAAGAATCATCACCATCACTTATAAATCAATTTCATTTGCAATGACTAAGACACTCACCAAAATTTTAAGGGCTTAGTAGTGATTTAGGCTAAATCAAGTTTCATTTAAAAAATGATTAGAAAAGTAAACATCATTAAAAATCAAAACATCTTTCAAACACTACAAGCCCAAGTCAAAATTTGGCTAAATTTCTTAAACTTGTCTTTTTAAGGGTCTTCACCCTCATAATTCTTAAATTGAATTACTAGTGATAATTATCCTATTCTTAGGGATAATTGAGACATCAATGCTCACTAAGCACTAAGGGTATTTGCAGGATGAATTATTAAGCAACATAATAAGTTTAAATGAGCTCGAGACTTTTCACCAGGCGGTGAGAGAGTAGTACAGACCTCCTTCTTTCTCCATATCTGTTGGATACCTCGGAGGTCTACTAAAGTTAATATTTTTTGCTTGATAAAATCATCCTTCATTGATCAAATAGGGACCCACCAAGATATGACCTAGGGTTAGGTAGGTCACCGAATTTTGCTTCCCTGTTTCATATAAACTACCTTAACATGCCTTTTGAGTTTCAGGTGGTGGAACGAGAAGACTCTCAAGGTACGCTTTTACCACTTTCAGCTTTGATTTTCTTATACTTTTATGCTATACTTTTATGCTTTCACAAACTTGCATGCTAAACAACGATGTCACCCTGCATGAAATCAAAAACTATCATGATATCCACAAAACCAAAACCAAAATCAAAACTAAAATCGATCAAAATAAAACTCACCACCACAACATTTAAAATATAAAACAACTCAAAATTTAATGACAAACATTACACAAAACTACAAATTTCAACTAAATTAAGATGTCTCTATCGGATGATCAGGAATCCCTCGGAGAGGTAACCTACGGTCGCTAATGAGGCTTCCCACGGTCTAAATAAAATTATGGAACTCATTAAGTTGAGTTTAGTAAGTTCATTTGGACTAATTGAATCTAATAGAAAATAGTGGTGCTGGAATGAGGGAACAGTAGGATCCTAACCAGTGCCACTCTAGTCAACTTTAACATGCCCCAATAAAATTTAAAGAACATCAACCATAGGGTCACTTGATTTGACATCATAGTTTGACACACTAGATAACTCAAACTCGTCGCGGCAAGGAGCTTGGAGCTAGCATGGTGGGCAGACACATCTAGATATCTCAAACTTGTCGCGGCAAGGAGCTTGGAGCTAGCATGGTGGGCAGCACGGCCATCTTCAACACAAAACCTGTCTTCCCTAGCTAAACCAATCTTCCTTCCTTAGACTTAAACAATAAAGCCATAGATGTCTTCCCCAGCTAAACCAATCTTCTTTCCTTAGACTTAAACAACAAAGCCATAGGACTTCGAGGTTGCTTGCTATCTTCCCGGCAAGAGCTTGGAGCTAGCTTGGTGGGCAGCACGACCATCTTCAACAGCAAAACCTGTCTTCCATTGTGGCAAGCAGCTTGGAGCTAGCTTGGTGGGCAGCACGACCATCTTCAACAGCAAAACCTATCTTCACCAGGTAAACTAATCTTCCTTCCATAGACTTAAACAACAAAGCCTTAGGACTTCGATGTTTCTTGCTTATGTAACGTAAATCCTCACCTTATCTTTAGGTTTTTGTATAGACCTGCTATACAATTTAAGCCCTAACTCGTCTTAGGATTTTGAGGTTGTCGTCCCTCACGACCTAAATTCTCACATCTTCCAGGTCATTTGTGTGATCATTTCACATAAATGTAAGCCCTAACAAATAAAAATTGGCAGGATGAAACACCTAAATTTTTCTCTTCAAAATTAAAGCCAAACATTAGGATAGCATGGGAAGTCACCTAGGTTCTCCTCTGGATCTATGACATCCCCTAGTTCTTCCTCCCTTGGACTTTAAAACAAAATGTTACAAATTTGAACCAATCCCCTTTCACACTTCTATGTCCGATCTCATTGAAAAGTCCTACCTTTTGAAACTCTTTGAAGATAATATTTCCTCATTTTTATCGAGAGTCTTCCTAGGTGACTTTGGTCATTTAAGATGTAATTAACTATAGGGGCTTGTCCTTATCAGAAGCATGTTTGAACCCAGCTTAATATATACCCTATTTAATTCTTTATATTACATAGGGGATCTTGTTGGCAAATATAAAGGTTTTGCAGACCAAACAGAGGTCATATATTCCTTAGTTTATTTGATCAAGCCTCACCCTCAAGTCTTGTGTTTATCCTTCAGGATATATACAGGATTTGAGGTAGAGCGCTCTTTCATTTAAACTATGAAAAATATGGGGTCAATTTGATTTTATATTTTTCTAAAACTAAATAAATATGTAAATTAAAACGTCCTTCTTAAGCAGGCAACGGGATTTTGATTCCGGTGACCGACAACTTCTTACAGGCAACTCCTTCAAACAAAAAAATAGCTCGATAGAATGGTCTTCCTAAAATTATAGGAATTTCTTTATTTTCCTCCATATCTAATACAATAAAGTCGATATGAAAGAAAAATTTACCAACTTTTTCCAAAACATCTTCTATAACTCCTTTAGGATAGGTAATCAAATGATCAGCTAATTGAAGAGTTACAGTTGTAGGTGAAATATCTCCTAGGCCCAACCTTCTAAAAATTGATAACGACATAAGATTAACAGTGACTCTTAAATCACATAAAGCTTTTCTAAAAAATATTTCTCCAATAGCACAAGGACTTGTAAAACTTCCAGGATCTTTAAGTTTTTCACGTAGTGTTTTCTAAGTTATAGCGCTACACTATTCACTAAGTGCAACAGTCTCATTATCTACAAACTTTCTTTTCTTATTAAGTATATCCTTCATGAACTTACATAGCTTGACATTTGTTTCAAATCTTCAACAAATGGAATGTTTATTGTTAATTTCTTCAATATTTTAAAAAATATTGAAAATTGGTTATCTCTATTTTTTTTCTTCATTCTTTGAGAAAATGGCGGTGGTGGTCTTTCTACAGTGATTTTCATTGGTTCAATAAGACATTATGTCTTAAAATGTCAATCTTCAACATATTTTTCATTTTCCACCTCATCTTTTTCAACTTCAACTTCCACTTCTTTTTGAACTCGATTTTCTATTTCTTTTCCACTTTTCAGTTGAATAGTCTTAATTTGCTCTTTTTTCTGATTTTTAAGATTTACGTCAATATTACTAGTCAACGTTCCTCGAGGTCTATTGCTAAGTGTGGTAGCAATACATCCCAATTGATTCTCCATGTTTCTAATTGTAGCTCCTTGAATTTGTAATTGACTCCCCATTTAAAATATATATTCTTCCATTTGACAATCTTTTCTCCTTACTCTGCAAATTATAAAAACCTGGAGGATAATAAGGTTTATAAGTTGGATTTCCTTAATTGTTCGCGTTTCCCAATGGGTTTGCAGTATTCTTTACCTGTTGTAGATTTGCGGCATTACAATTACTGTTACTCCAACTATAATTTAGATGATTCTTCCAAACCGGATTATAATAATTGGCATACAGATTATTAAAACAATTATTTATTACATTTAAGGTGTTATAAAAAGATTGAGATTCCATAATTTATCCCAATGATTTTTTCTCAAGCACAGGTGATGTCTGAGAATAATTCATTCCATATTGATCTATCTTATTCGATATAGCAGTAATTTGTCCAGCTAACATAGATATTGCATCAGAATCATTAATACTGGCTACTTTTTTTTGGATTTACCCTTTTAGAGGGCCACTAAAAACTTATAGTAGTCATCTCTTCAATTAAAGAATATGCTTCATCGAATGGTTTTGACATTAATGATCCACCGGTAACAGTGTCAATTATCGATCTAAGAGATCCAAACAATCCATTATAAACAGTTTAAATTATTAACCAATGTGACAACACATAGTGTGGAAACTATCTAAGGAGATTTTTAAATATTTTCTAGGCTTCATAAATTGATTCCGCTTCAAACTGACAAAAAATGTAATATCATTTTTAAGCTTAACAGTTTTTGAAGGTGAGAAATATTTAGATAAAAATATTTGTGATAAATCTCTCCAAGTTCTGATAGATCTAGGTGCTAACAAGTTTTACCGCATCTTAGCTTTGTTCCTTAGTAAAAAAGGAAAAATTGTAAGTTTGACAGCATCATTCAACACTCCATCATATTTAAATGTAGGACACAGTTCTAGAAAACTAGGAAGGTGTAAATTAGGATTTTCGGTTTGTGTTCCCCTAAACTAATTATTTCAAACTATTTGGACAATAGCAAGTTTAAGCTCAAATAAATTGGCAGCTACAACTGGGTTTTATATACTTAAATGAATTTCATCTGTTGTACGATTAACATAATCTCTTAGAGGCCTCTGATAATGTTCATTTTCATTTTCATTATTACTCAAATTTCAAGCCAATTTGCTAATATGGCCTATCTTTTTTTATTACTTTCAAAATTTTTTAAATGTTCTTTCTAACTTAGAATCGTAAGGTACTAAATTTTCAGATCTTAGACTACGCATAAACAAATACAACAAGTAATTTAAAATAGCAAACACACTTAAATAAGAAAATATTCAAACTAAATTACAAAGACTCTTTTTTTTATTTTTTAAAATAAAAATACTATAAATTATAAAATAACTTACTACTACTTTCTGTTATTTCTCCGGCAACGGCGCCAAAAACTTGATGCGGGTGGATTTAGTGTGTTAATTTTGCAATATTTTTTAATATTATAAAATACACACGGCAGATACAATAACAAATATGCAAATTAATCCCAACAAAAAAACTTCAACTAAAATAGTTTTATCTTTTAAAAATCTTTAAGCTTCCAAATCCCCTTTGAAGATATCGCAAGTATACATATCACACGAGTAATAAAGGACACTAATGGAGTCCTAGGTATCAATCCCATAGGGAAGTTAGAAATGCCAATGAATAAGTTTTTAAGATTATATTGTAAAGTATAATTTTAAAAATATAAAAAGTAAAGTAAAAAGTTTGAATATTAAGTAAAAAGTGAATGCTAGTTAAAATGTAGTTGAAAGACAAAGTTAACTAAACTAAATGTTAAACTTTCAAAAGTAAATTTACGAAAATTAATTCTAAGATGTTGTGAGAGAAAGTTCAAATTGGAGAAAGCATCCTTCCCCTTTACAATGAATATATGGATTGTTAAGAAGCTAAATTCATTTGAAAATATATATAAACTATTTTGTGCCAAATAGGAGCAATCCTATTCTTTACCCTCTTCCGAGTGCATAAAGAAAATTGACTAATCCAGAGCTTGGTTCTTAATTCCTTGGTTAGGTTGGGAGGATACTAGCTGTCATTCCAGATCTCCCACTACTCTCTCCCCTAAGGGCTAACAATCTTGCATCAGTTTCCAATCAACTGGACCAAATTGTGGATTTTAATCTGTCATCTTAAAATCTCCAGTTTTGCATACAACAAAGCATATTTTCCTATTTATTTGCACCCAATTCCATGGATAAAATACTTTCCCATTAAACCAAATGTGATTCTCCCCATGTTGTAGAAATCATAGCTCCTTCGGAACATATGTTTCTCAATACATTTAACATTTCAAATGGCCAGATAGAAAAGTAAATGAAGATCAGAGTTCAAATCATCATAAACTATTGACATTTAAAACCATATAAAACAAAATAAATTCTTCAGAAAACCATATCTCAAAATAGGGTGAATGATAAAGAAGACTACTCAAAATTCTTGAGAATGATATGACAAAACAGTGATTTCATATATAAAAACAAGTTTACAAAAAAAATAAATAAAAGACCCAACTTTTCTCACAATCCTTCCCAAGTGAACTCCTAGAAGTTCTCTCTAAGCATTTCTCTCTTTACAAGCACTCTCAATTCTCTCTTATAAGTGTAATGAAGAAGAAATCTCTCACCTTCNAATCAACTGAACCAAATTGGGGATTTTAACATGTAGCCTTAAAATCTCTAATTTTACTTCCAACAAAGAATATTTTCCTATATATTTGCACCCAACTCCATTGTTGAAATACTCTTCAATGAAATCAGATGTGATTCTCCCTATGTTGTAGAAATCATAACCCTTTTGAAACATATGTTTCTCACCATATTTTAACATTTCAATTAGTCAGATCAAAAAATAAATGAAGATCAAGGTTCAAATCATCACAAATTATTGACATTTAAAACCATATATAAAATCAATTCTTCACTAAATCATATCTCAAAGTAGGGAGAAAGATAAAGAAAAGTACTCAAAATTCATGAGAAGGATACAACAAAACATTGATTTCATATATAAAGACAAGTTTATAAAATAAAAAAAATAAAAAACACAATTTATCTCATAATCCTTCCGAAGCAAACTCCTAGAAGTTCTCTCCAAGCCTTTCTCTTGTTACAAGCACTCTCAATTCTCTCTTGGAAGTGTCATGAAGAAGAAATCTCTCACCTTCCCTCTCCTCTTACAATCCATTTGAAACCACCCAAAATGCCCAAAACCTCTCAAAATTCCTAAAATTACAAAAATACCCCCTCATTTTACCAAAATTACCAAAATACCTTTGGTGGCCAAAACTTTCCCAAAACTTTCAATATCATTTAAAATGTCCCCAAAATCAATATGGACCCTGCAATTGAACCCAATTTGACAAATTTGACCCCTTTTGACCAAAAGCCGCAAATTGCTTTAAAAGCCCAATTACCACAATTCACGCCAAATGTCCACCAATTTGGTTCCAATTTTTCCCAATTTCAACTCTAAACTCAAATTCATCAAGACCAAACTCAATTCAGACCAAATTAAAACCCAACTGACTTATACTTTGAGCCCAATTTCACCCAAATCCAATATCCCCAATTTAGTCTTATCTCCAAATGTTCCTAAATTGAATGCCCAAATCCCAAAATTGACACCCAATTAATTTTGAAAACTCTTCATAACATCCCCATAGACCATTTTGAACCCTCAATTTGGACTTAGCCCAACTCTAGCCTAACTTAAACCCAAGTTTAACCCAACATCCCAAAATTGATCAAATGTCAAAAATCCTTCAAATTAACCCTCCAAATCAATTCAAAATCACTCCAAATATTTTCCAAACTCTTTCTGACAATCATCTATATCATCAAGTTAATCAATTGAGTCCAATGTCATGGCTAGCTCAACCCAGATCAAACTTCAAACCAAATTAACTCAAATTGAATGCATGCACCCAAATTTACCAAGCAAAGCTAAATTGGCCAACCAAGGACCACTCCAGGTACCAAGTGCACACTAGTGACCAGAATAAACTCACCTAGCTTGCCCTTACTGAGCTATGGGCCAATGGTCCCTTGATTTAAGGGATTTCACCCCAAATTTGGCCAAAACTTGAAATATCTTTACCATAATTGCTTTTACTAAAGGTTTAGTATTTTCCTCTTTAGTAGCCTAGGGTCTAGCCATAAGACTTTCCTGTTGACTATTTCTAGAGAACTAAAAAAGGAACCCTCATCATTAGAAACTCTAAGCTCTTCCTTACTCAACTTGAAGTTCCACATATTAGTCCTGACCTCTAGCACTTAGTAGGTGGGATCAGTATAGAGGATCTCAAGGAGGGTCCTCATAGGACTGCTTGACCTTAGGGCTGACCGTGGGTGTTTGTTTGGAGCTAGTTTACTCACTTACACTCACTGCCACCTATATCCACTGGTAACACTAAACACAAAATTGTTGACTTTGATCCCTTGATCTTTTGGGAGACTCATGTAGATGGTTGATATGCCTAAAATATATAGTATTTTTAGGCACATTTTTATACATATTTTTGAGATATTGCTCTTTAATGGAAGATATTTTTGTGTTTTCTTTCAAGTAAAGGTAAAAAGGTTAAAAGTGCTTAAAGGAGTGAAAAAGGATCAAATTTGGAGGAAATAGGTGAAAAATGTGCAAAAGTGTTTTGGCACCTAAGCGCTAGATCCAACACTTAAGCACCGTTAAATAGAGATGGCCACGCTTAAGCGCAAGAGGCCTCGCGCTTAAGCAGCAGTGTCAGTTATTGGACGAGTAAATTTGGTTTTTACAAATTTTGAAGAGGTTTCTGAGGCACCTACTGACTTAATAGGTGGTTACAACCACCATGGATGAAAATTATTGCAAAAGGATGCATCTCTTGGGGAAATACATCGNACTCTGCTCTTACAATCCTTGAAGAAAATCTCTAAGCCCTTAACTCTCTCTTTCTCTCTCTCTAACACTCCTTCATGCCACACACCTCACGCCTAAAACTACTCTCTCCTTCAAGCGCTAAACTTCCTTCTCTTTTAATAAAGGTTGCCTCCCTCCAACAAGAATTCAAAATTTCCTCTAAAAATTTGTTCAAAAGTCAACTCTTTTGAAATTCAAAAGGCATGATCATTGTTCTAAAATTACTTCAAGGGGTGTTTAGAATAAGTGTCCCTTTAAAAATTCAAGCAAAATTTGTCTCGAACTGCCTTAATTCATGAAAAGTTATCCCTGGCACATCTAACGCCAAATCTGGCTCATCATGCGCCAACTCTCTATCAAATGGCTCATCCAGTGCCAATCTGGTGTG
This sequence comes from Phalaenopsis hybrid cultivar, assembly GCA_002079205.1. NCBI lineage: Eukaryota > Viridiplantae > Streptophyta > Magnoliopsida > Asparagales > Orchidaceae > Phalaenopsis > Phalaenopsis hybrid cultivar. The sequence goes on from JXCR01108937.1 coordinate 337,074, forward strand.
TCATGCCCCGGCTTTCTGTAGACCACGCTGCTCTAGGTTTTGGCGCATCTGGCACTGATCCGGCAGATCTAGCGCCACTTCGGTGCATTTGGCGATAATCTGACACATCATGCACCAGAATTTGAAACTTCACTCGCTGTTTTGGCTCCAAATTTCATCCTTTTTGTTACTTTTGCTATAAATGCCTAAAATTGATATACATGCAATAAAAATATGAAAAATACTCTTTTTTAAATTACAATATCACCAAAAATAAGCATAAAAAATAAACTTAAAACAAAATATTATTTTGTGTATCAGTAACTTCACTATACCTTGTGTGATTGGAGAAAAAATTTCTAGAAAAGCTTTATGTGATTTAGGAGCTAGCAATAATCTTATGTTATTATCTATATTTGTAAGGATAAGTTTAGGAGAGATTTCTCTCACTACTATAACCATTCAGTAATTGATCGATCTATCACCTATCCTAAGGGGACAGTAGTGGATGTGTAGGTTAAAGTGGATAAATTTATCTTTCTTATTTATTTCATTGTGCTAGACATAGAAGAAGATAATTAAATACCTCTTATTTTGGGGAGACCTTTCCTTGTCACCAAATGAGTGATGATAGATGTGCAGAAAAGAGAACAAAACCTGAGATTTAATGACCAGAAAGTTACTTTTAATGTGCTTAAATCAATAAAGTATTCAGATAAAGAAAAAGATGGTATGTTATAGAATGGATATTATTGATTATATGATTTTTACTCGTTTTCAAGAAAGATGTGAAGTCATAACAGATCAACTAAAAAGTGAAGTTTAAAATGATTTTGAAGACAAATTAAATAAGTTAATTAATACGGATTCAAATTACTTTCAGGACAATTTTTAATATTTAGATATTATTGAAAATAGTAAACCTTTTATTCCTTCAATAGAAAACCTCTTAAACTTGAAATGAAGGTGCTCCCAGCTCATTTAAAATATGCATTTTTTTGGGAACTCATCTACATTACTAGTTATAATATCCTTAGACTTAACTGCATAATAGGAAGAAAAATTATTGGAGACATTGAAAAATCATAAGAAAGCCTTTGGATGGACATTAACTGATACTAAAGGAATTAAACCTTCAATCTGTATGCATAGAATTTTAATGAAAGATAATTTAAGGTCTATGGCTGATCCTCAAAGGAGATTGAACCCTATAATGAAAGAAGTTAAAAAAGAAATTTTAAAGTGGTTGGATGCTGGAATTATTTATCCTATTTCTGATAGTTCTTAGGTTAGTCCTATTAATTGTGTTCCTAAGACGGTGGAGTGACAGTAATTATTAATAAAAGGAATGAATTAAATCCTACAAGACAAGTCACTAGGTGGTGAATTAGTATTGATTATAGAAAATTAAACATAGCTACTAGAAAATATCATTTTCCTCTACCTTTTTTGGACCAAATGTTGAATAGAGTAGCTTGGCATCATTATTTCTGCTTTTTGGATTGATATTTCAGATACCACCAAATGCACATAGCTCCTCAGGATCAAGAGAGGACAACATTTACTAGTCTATATGAAACTTTTGCTTTTAGAAGATGTCATTTGGATTATGCAATACACTTGCAACTTTTCAAAGATATATGATGTCAATTTTCTGTGACTTAATTGAAAAAGGAATTAAAGTTTTTATGGATGATTTCTAAGTTTTTGGAACCTCTTTCAATTCATGTTTAGATCACATAACGAGAGTTCTAAATTGCTGCGAAGAAACAAATTTAGTTCTCAATTGGAAAAATTTTCAAATTATGGTTGCAGAAGGAATTACATTAGAACATGAGATTTCTGAAAAATGACATGGAAGTAGATACAACAAAAATATAAGTTATTGTTAAATTACCACCTCCTCCATCTGTAAGTGAAGTAAGAAGATTTTTGGGACTTGCTGGGTTCTATAGGAGATATATTAAAGAATATTAAAAAATTGCAAAGTCGTTATGTCATCTTTTAGAAAAAGAACAAACTTTGATTTTAATGAGGAATGTCTAAATGCCTTTAATTTATTAAAAATAATAATTAATCATTGCGCATATTTTTGTTTCACCTTACTAGGAAAAAACCCTTTGAATTAATGTTTGATGCTAGTGATTATGTTATAGGGTATTAGGGCAAAGATACAATAAAACTTTTAAAGTGATATACTATGCTAATAAAACCCTTAATGAAGGTCAAATTAATTACACCACTACTAAAAAGGGATTATTAGCCATAGTGTATGCTTTTGATAAATTTAATATCTTATTGGAGTTAAATGTAGTGTGTATATTGATCATTCTACTATTAAATATTTGATGATGATGAAGGATGCAAAACCATGATTAACTAGATGGGTCCTTCTAATGCAAGAATTTGATTTCGCATAGTGGATAGGAAAGGTACTAATAATCAAATAACTGACCATTTGCCAATGCTTGAACAAGAAAGTAATTTTAGTAATTTTAACTTTAATGATGAAATAAATGAATATTTTCCTTATAAATAAGTATATGCAATTATTGCATACAAATTTAGTGCTAAGTTGATATAGTTAACTACTTGATTTGTATCATTTTAACCCATAGATTAGATAGCCATCAAAAAAATAAATTCATTCATGATTTGAAATTTTACTTTTGGGATGACCCTTATTTATATAAGTAATGTAAGAACTTAGTTATTCGAAGATGTGCACCAATAGAAGAACTTTAAAATTATGAAAAAATGTCATAAATTGGATTTTGGGGGACATTTTGAGGTTGATAAAACTGCATTTAAGATTTTACAATCTTGATTTTATTAGCCTATTTTATTTAGGGATGTTCATAATTATATAAAAAACATGTGATAAATGTTAAAGATGATGCAATATTTCTAGCAGAAATGAAATTTCCCTAAATTTTTCTTTGGAAGTTAAAATTTTTTATGTTTGGGGTCTAGATTTCAATGGACCATTTATACCATTTTCTAGAAAAATTTATATTTAGATAGCTCTAGATTATGCTTCTAAATGGACTGAAGTTGCTGCTTTGTCCCGTTGTGATGTTAAGAGTACTGCAAAATTTTTAAGAAAAAATATTTTTCTAGATTTGAAATGTCGAGAGTAATTATTACATATGAGGGAAGTCATTTTAAGAATAGAATTGGAATTAAGCATAGAATAGCCAAAGCTTATTAGCCTCAGACTAGTGGTCTTGCAGAAGTATCAAATCTTGATATTAAAAGAATTTTGGAAAAAAACTGTTGATCTTAACAGGACTAGATAGTGCATTGTGGGTATATAAGACAGCTATAGAACTCCTATCGGAATGTAACCCTATCAGCTCATATATGGAAAAGCTTGTCATTTACTAGTAGGAATTGAGCATAAAGGTTATTGGGCCAAAAAAGAGTTTAATTATAATTTAAAATTGCTGGAGAGAAACGATTATTGCAATTAAATGAGTTTGATGTAATAAGAAATGAATTTTATGAGAATGCTAAAATTTATGAGGTGAAAATGAAAATGTTTCATGATCAAAGGTTCTTGAAAAAGCATTTTGAGCATGGACAAGAAGATTTATTATATAATACAATATTGAATTTATTTCTAGGAAAACTTAAGTCCAGGTGTTCAGGGTCATTTATTGTGGTAAGAGTTTATCATTTGGTGTTGTTGATATTGAAGAACCTAAAACTGGGAGAATGATTAAGGTAAATGGACATAGGTTAAGAGCTTATATAATTTATGATAGTCCTACATTTGAGGTGATCTTGATGTTGTGTCAACCAAATTAAAACATTAGATATGTTGGGCTGATGATGTTAAGCCAAGCACTTTATGGGAGGTAACCCATAGTTATTGGTATGATTTGATTTATGATTGATTTTATGATGATTTTATGAAGTTATATTGAGCCTTACATGATTAAGGTTGCACAAAATAATAATTTATTGATTAAAATAATATGTGGACAAAAAAATGACTTTTGACAATTTTAGAGTGGTGCTATAGCGCCACAGTCAGAATAACTTCCTAAAATAGCCCAATTGATGGGTTTCTGCCCCTTCTTCTCTATTAAAATTGTTTTTGGAGGGATTGGAGTAATTTCATTTGAACTTCTTCACAATTCCAAGTATTGTAGAGGGAGAGAAGAGTGAAGATCATCCCAACCTTGAGAATCCTTGCTTTAAGATTCGTGAAGAGCAATGGAAGTGCAAATGACAAAAGCTTTGTGCATAAGGATGCTCAAACTTATTTCAATGGATTCCTAGCACTGAGTTTGGAGCTTATTACAGACAAATTGGGACAGATTGATGAAGAGTTATCCCGTCTCTACAACAAGTTGAGCGACATGAATCACCAGTATGAGCACTTGAAGTGGCAGTTGAGACCTCAATTTGACCATATGGTGAGTTTTCAAGATTTTAAGGTTAGCGTGTATTACAAAAAATAAATGGATCTACAATAAAGATGCTCAAAATTTCCCTCGCACTTTATTTTACCACCTCTTCAATCATACTTATCTTACGAGAGAGAGAGTGGGGGACAACAAAGAGCATAACTATTCTTAAACATTTGATTATGTGATAAATCAGTGGTTGTTGAGTGCTAAGTTGTGGTGTGCCAAATTTGAAAGTACTGTGACTCAACTATAGTGAATTTAAGTGTCGTATTTGTATTTGCTTTTGATTGAGTGATATTGTGTCTGTTTCTAATGAACTTATTATTATAAGAAAATATATTATGTTTGTGATGTTAGTACTTGGTGTTAGAATGTCATGAGTAATTTGAATTGATCTCTCATATCATTTCGATAAAAGAGCTAGAGAAATTTCAAAGAAAAAGGAAAAGATAGTGAAATCAAACATAGTTAAATCGGCCATTTTCGAGTCCATTTTTTAAGGTGTCGTGTGATACACCAAAATAATTTGTTAATTTAAGTATACATTTGATGCTTTATTTTTGGTGATATTACACTTAAAAAAAGGTATTTTCATGTTTTTGTTACAGGTACATTAATTTTAGGCATTTGGAGCAAAGTAGCAAATAGGAGGAAATTGGAGCCAAAATATTGAACTTTGTGATTCTGCATCCAACAAAAGTATATTTCTCTAATTATTTACACTCAACCCCATGGATGACATCTTCTCCCATAGAATCAAATGTGATTCTCACTATGTTATAGAAATCGTAGCCCTTTCAGAATATATGTTTCTCAATACATTTTAACATTTCAATTGGCTATATCGAAAAGTAAATGAAAATAAAAATTCAAATCATCACAAATTATTGACATTTAAAACAGTATAAAAAAATTTCAATTCTTCATAAAATCATATCTCAAAGTAGGGAGAATGATCCAGTAGACTACATAGAATTCATGAGAAGGAAACAACAAAACACAGATTTCATATATAGAAACAAGCTTACAAAAATAAATAAATAAAAGACAAATTATCTCACACTCATTTCCAAGCAAATTCTTCAAGCACTTTCCCTCTTTACAAGCACTCTCAATTCTCTATTAGAAGTGTAATGAAGTAGAAATCTCTCACCTTACGTCTCCTCTTACATTTCTTGAATAAAATCTCCAAGCCCTTGACATTCTCTCTCTCTCTCTCTTTCTTGTCTTCTTTGAACTCTCCCTCACACCTCTCTTCAATACTCCTTTTTAAGTCCTAGAATTACCTCTCATTTATTAGAGGCTACCTCCCTCCAAAATAATTTAAAATTCCCTCCAAAATTCTATCCTAAAGTCAAAACTTTTGAATTCCAAAACATATGTCTATTGATCCAAGAGACATATCCCTTCATAAAAAAACCTTCCAAAGTGTCTTGATGCATTGAATCACTCCATGGGGCAGTTAGAACAAGTGAGCCCTTCTAAATTTGTGCAAAATTTATCCTAAACCACCTTAATTCGTAAAAAGTCAGCTCTGGCGCCTCAGGCGCTGATTTTGGTGCTTCAGCCACCAACTTGCTTAAGACCACCCTGTTTTGAGTTTTGGCACTTCAGGCACCAAATCTGGAGCTTAAGGGGCCATCTCTCTGTAAAAATGGTGCTTCAGATGCCAGCTCTTTGTAAAGTGGCGCTTCAGGCACCAGAATCTCAAAATTCACTATTTTGGCTCCAAATTTCTCTCTTTTTGATACTTTCGCTCCAAATGCCTAAATTTGATAACCTACAAAAAAATATGAAAATACCCTTCTTTAAAGTGTAATATCATCAAAATTAAGCATTAAATGTATACTTAAAATAACACATTATTTTGGTGTATCATTAGGCAATGTTCTTTGCTAGCACCGAGAGGAGGTAAATAATAGGTATGCTCCTATTTGTCACAATACATCATTTTATATTTTTAATAATTCAATTTCTACACTGATTAAGATCTCTTTGTATGGAGAAATATCTTTTCATTATATCCAAACTCTTTTAAACTTATTAGTCTTTTAAACATTATTCTTACTTTCTGTTTAAATTTAGATTGCATGTGAAGTTAGCTGTAATCCCTTACAAAACTATCGACACCATCCTCCTATCATTTTTATCTACCATTTAGATAACAATTTTTTAAGTTATTATTAAAAATTTACAGCTTTCCTCGTGGGATCGATATTGGAGTTTTTAATGAAAATCATATATTACTTAAAACGATACGTATACTTGTGCAGTACCACTAATGCGAAGGTTTATTATCTATTTTCTAAATAATTTTACTTATTCACACTAGCCGCAAAATAAAATTTGGGTCAAGTTTTTAGCAATATTTTGGAGTATAAATATTTGCATAATTACGGGTCGGGTCTTTGTGGTGTGGAGTGGGTTTCATGTTGTGTGTTGATCTTGATAGTACTAGGTGGACCTTTAAATGGAGGGGCGAGTAAATGGTGCTCATCTTCTTTCAAATCCACAAAAAAATCATAATACTACAAAGGATTTCAGACAAACCATGTCACACCCCAATAACAACACATTTGCACCTAAAGAAACTAAAATAACACCACCTTAAACCAAGAATAACACTTAAATAATACCATCATAACACCTACAAGACAATACCATTAACTAGAATAAAAACAATACATTACCATAACAACATCTTGAAGGGATTATGAGATAAATGACTCACCTGTGTAGGGTTAAGCCTCTTAAAGGCTAGATAAATATGTGCTGAGTTTGAGCTCACATTTGTTGGCTACCATAACATACAAGATTTGAACTTAAGATTAGCAGGGATGACCAGAGATGTGTGCTCATAAAACCAGAGTTGTGTAAAACAAAGACAAATCATTATTTGCTATGACCAAAATAAAAATTGAAACTTTTGAAAAGTATGGAGAAGACACTAATTGTTAGAAGGAAAAAAAACCAATAATGTATCACAATGACTGGTCACTCCTTATTTTAATGGCACGAGCATTCACTTACTCAATGTGAAAGTCACATATCGTAGTAGACGAATTAAAAGAAGAAAAAGAATGTGCATTCTCACCAATTGAGTAAGGCCCTTTGGGAACACTAAAATTACTGGAAGGAAAAAATAAGTTTGATTACAAGAACTTAAGAAACATTTCATCAAAGAGAATAAAACACTCATAGAGTGAACTTTCACTAGGCCACTCTTTATTTGTTTGACATTCACACCATAAAAGGAAACTTTATTCCAACTTGCTAGTGATCCTCTGTTGGACATGCCTATCAGTAAAGCAACTTGATTTGCATCGAATCTTAATACTGTTCTACCCAATTTGAATACCAATCGATCAATATCCCAAAATTTCAATATGTGCATAATCAGAATATGATCTCGAGGATACGGAGGGAGTTCAAAAAATTGATCCTAATTCATTGCTTTTGATCCTAATCCAGGTCTCCCCAAAAATGGTAGGCCATGCTTTATCAAGAACATCTCAAACTGCCGATGGACGAAATCTACAATTCATGGTCTTTGAGTTCATAAACCTGCATGAATGCAACAATAAATTATCATTATAACACTAACAAAATACCAACAAATTATTTTGGGGTTACTTTGGGGTTATTTTTGAGTTATTTTGGAGTTTTTTTTTGAGTTATTTTGGGGTTATTTTGGGATTATTGAGTTATTTTGGAGTTATTTTACCAACATTTAGTATTGCATTGGTGCTATATTGATGGTACTGTGGTTTTATTTATTTAATACTACGACATTACTGTTGTAGTATTGAGGTTTTATTTTGGTGTTATTTTGTAGTTATTTTGGCAGCATTTTTTTGATAATATCGTAGTATATAAGTGAAGAGTGTACTGTTTATTAGTTCAAATTGGAGTTATTTTAACAATATTTGGTAGTACCAGGATAATATTGAATGAAAAAAAAAACAATAACCAAAATTATCTGGATAAGTTTTGCTGGCTCTTAGCCACTTGAATGTCCTCCTTCTTGGACAATTTGACCTCCTTCTTACGCTCTTTCTTCACCATCTTCTTCGGCTCTTCCAAATCCGTCTTCTTCGGCACTTCCAACAACATCTTTTTGGGATAATCTAACTTCATATTCTTAGTCTCTTCCATTTTTCTTGTGCTTCAAAAAAAAAAAGAAAAAACTTCATGAGTTTGCACCGTAAACGCTAACCCTTCACAAACACTTGAACCATACTAAACCTTAAGTTAACAAAGCCTTACATAAAGTGAAATTCCGTGCAAACTACATATTTTACCTTTTCGAAGCATCGGGGTTGCTACGGTCCCGGGTCGGGTGTAAGAAAATTATCTTTTTAATATTTTATGAGATGGGTTTGATGTAGCACACATGACGACATATTATTGGAGTTTGCATGCATAGCGACATCCGGACCCCGCATGGAATTTTTTTCCCATCAAAATAGATCTTTTGCAATTTTATTGCTTCCGCTAAGTTGCATCAGACAAACTATCAAACAAGTATAAATGTATTTTAACAACTAAATGCAAAATTTTAAGATAAATCTTGATCTAGTTCTTGTGTATTTTTGAAATGTAACCAATTTACTTTTAAAAACACTAAAAAAAATATTTTGACTGTTTTGAAATTAAGTTGATTAATTTTTAATATCTAAAAACATTTTATTCCAAATTAAAACATTAAATATCTGAAAAAAAAATTGTGCCTGTCAATCCCCATTTTACTCTCCTTCGGCCTGGCGACATGTGCCTTTTCAGAGTTTCTCACGATGCAGCTCTTCTATTTCTTTCGCGTGGGAGTAAGAAATTGAAGGTACAAACCCTAGCTGGAACTCTATTTATTTGGCGGTGATGGATAGTTGTAGAACAACCAGGAAAAGTCTCAAAACCCATCGTTCTAATTGGAAAGAGAAGGTGATCGTTTCATTAGTTTATTTATAGTCCCAGGCGCGCTTGATTTTACCTTTTACAATATTTCAGATACATGACTTATATTTTCTTAAACTTTCGGACAGCTTCGGCAAAATTGCTTGAAAAGGGTCGGGGAGGAGAGGGCNAGGCGCGCTTGATTTTACCTTTCACAATATTTCAGATATATGACTTATATTTTCTTAAACTTTCGGACAGCTTCGGCAAAATTGCTTGAAAAGGGTCGGGGAGGAGAGGGCCCTGTTGCTCTGGGAAATTAGATCAAAAGGGCGGCATGCTTCAAACCAAAAGGTTCCTTTTTTATTGTATTGTTATCGACATTTTTTTTCTTAGAAAATAAAGCTATCTTTTGTTAATCCAGCAATCACAAATTTCTCATTTATATATAGTTTTTATAGCTTGATTCTCACATCCATAAACTTGACTTTTTTTTTTTTTTTTTTTTTTTTTTTTTTTTTTTTTTTTNTTTGATTGTATTGTTATCGACATTTTTTTTAAGAAAATAAAGCTATCTTTTGTTAATCCAGCAATCACAAATTTCTCATTTATATATAGTTTGTATAGCTTGATTCTCACATCCATAAACTTGACTTTTCTTTTTTTTTTTTTCTCTTTGGGAATTTGAGTACTGAAGCACAAAGTTGATGCAGGAGGTATTTGATCATAGGACCTTGAAAACAAATTTCAGGTTTTTTATCAATTATGCTAGTTGCCACTCACCTTTTTAGGTTTTGGATTCAATTATATTTTTAACTATTTGATCTTGATAACTCCATTGAGAATATTAATGTTCTTATGGGGCATTAGTTCTCTAAAATATACTCTCAATTTCATTATTTGATGATTGAATATCATTTTATCTAAAACATGTATATTTGATTCTATTTATTATCTGAACAAACAAACTTTCAATGAGCAGACGCTTCCAGGATTGCGATTGTGTAAACAAAATTTTGGCTATCATCTATTTAAGATGATAGCTTTTTTTTATTTTTTTAATGTGACCTTGATTGAAGGGATCTGGGTATTTTAGCTTTTGTTTTGGCAAATTACAATGTTACATATAATTTTTAACTTGGGTTAGATGAATTTTTTTAGACACTAAATGATCTTAATTTACTAGAACTAAATGAAAATATGACACTAAATAGGATGCAATGGAGAAAGATTCATGTAGCCGACCCCACGTAGTGGGATTAAGGTTTGTTGTTGTTGTTGTTGCTGTTTTAAGATGAATTTATTTATTCTAGATATGATTCTGTAGTGAATCAATTACTGTTGTAATTTTTGCAACAAATAATACTTATGGCATGTTTTGATGGCCTTTTAACCAATCATTTTTCTTCCATTCTTTGATATATGTGTTATTGCCAGCACAAAATCCTAAATCAAACTAACACTGAAAGTTCACTTCGGGTATGTTAAGTATTCCTTGTTTATACAGTTAATTTTTGGTGAGGCTAAGGCAATCTCAATGTCACCTTCTCTACTATCCCAACAGCAAAAACAAGAGAGAAGTGATGGATCATTTTGTGTATTTTAAATAAGTTGCTTGTGGATATTTTGTCTCTCTAAGGATTCTTTTTTTATTGTGACCTCAACCATGACACATTTTTTTTCAGATCATACAAATAACGGGTGATTAAATTCTTCTATAGGCAGTACGACAATTTCCATAGGCTAGTTTTGCTGAAAACAAGCAGAAAACATTGCTAGGGAGGTTTTGAGTGAAGGATTTCTGCATAATCCTTGAAAGCAGATTGAATAAATTACATAGTTTGTAGAAAAATTCCCATATTGAATTACCTTAATCTTTGGACTGGTTTGTGATCAATTTTATTTTTAAAAACATGTTTGTGTTCTTAAACAATTCCCATCTTAGACTGTCATGTTTTTTAAAACACTCAAAACAACTTTTAGGTATTTTGAGTGTTTTAAAAAACAACCATATCGTAAACAAACATACCAAACAAGTTTGTTTCAAAATCAAAACATAAACACAACAAAATAAATACAAAAAAAAAAAAAAACAAAAAAACAAAAAACAAAAGTGATTCCAAAAGCCTTTAGGGGATGTTTTGGAGCACTTTATGTTTCGTGGTTTTTAGTTATGTTTTTAGTTTGTTTTGTTTTGTTTTAACATAAAACAAAAGAATGTTTGGTACATTTATGATTTTTTTTGTTTTAGAAAATAAGAATAATAATAAAAAATGTTTGGTATTCATACAAGTTTTCTTGAAAATAAAAGAACATTTTTTTGAACTATTTAAACAAAAATGATAAGGGCATTTACTCACAAACCAGCCATTTCTTATATATTTATATATCTAACACCTAAACTTCACTTTTAACATTTATACCATCCACCCTTTAATCTTTATGATCCCACCAAAAATACCACCATTTCAACTTTTTAAAAGTTAAATAAACATTTCCATGTGAGGTTGTATGTTTGTAATAAATGAACTTTAGGTGTTAGATATGTAAATACATAGGAATTGAGTCGTATGTATGTAAATCTTCTTTTTCTTTTTTCAAAAATACAAAGCCAGCCACCTCTCCACCTTATTACATAGGAATTTAGCTGTTTCACACCTTTTGTGGTACTTGGGCCCATGTTGCTCTAGAGATTCTATCAAGAGGGGCTACAAGGGCGCTAAAGTCGACATTTGGTCCTTTCGAGGTATCTTGTTTGTCCTTAATGCCGGATATCTCCTTTTCAATGATCACAATTTGATAGCATTGTACCTTAAAATCTATTGTGCTGAGTACTGATGTCCTGGATGGATTTCTCACGAGCTTTGAGAATTGCTTTCTAGACTTCTTGATACAAATTTGGAGACGAGGATAACTATTAAGGGAATTCAGAATGATCCTTGGTTTATTAGGGGATTAGAAGAGGGAAACATGCCTAAATTGATGAGATTCTGGTAGGATATCGAGGAGTGAATTTCGAGGATCAAGAGGGAAAACAACGAAGTTGTTGATAACGACCTCAATGCTTTTGATATCATCTCCCTTCACTCCAGATTCAACCTCTCTGGTTTCTTCAATACAATACTTGAGGCTCGGCAGCGTTTTATCTCGACAGAACCAATGGATGCAGTGCTCTAAAGAGTGGAGATGGTGGGGAGGGAAGATGCGCTTGAGGTTCGCCAATGGCTGAGAGGACTCATCTCTTTGGTGGACATTTTCTGTCTATCATCGGGTTGCTTGACCGCGAAGCAAGTTTTAAAAACAATGAAAACATATTTTATCTTTTTTTTGTGTTTTTAAAATTAGTTTAAACATTATTTAATAATTTAAATACATAAAAACGAGTAAAAAAAATTAATTTTTGTTTTATTTATTTAGTTTTTGCAAACAGAATAAAAAAATGGAAAAAAATATGGATCAAAATAGCTCTTAGTTTTTAAGAAGCTTAGAGATGTGCTAGGTTCCATAGGTGGTTGAATGATAGCAGCAAGATATTAATCCACATCTCCATATACATAAAAGATTTTATGAGATTCGAACATTCCAAAAAATGTATTGTTATATAATAAATTCTTACATGATGACCACAAAAGAAATATATTGGTTTCCTTCTGTGCTATTTTAAAATTAGAAAGATTAAGATAGTTTGTTGGCAACTTGAAGGGTCGCACATGATGGATGGTGACTAAAATTTTTTTTGGAAGTTATTTGACAATTTAGGTTGATGGAACAAAAGGGGGAAGAATAATTCATTGCACAAGTAAACAAGATGATAGTCATGAAATTGACAGATAAATGTTAACATATCGTGGACAATTATTGCAGCTCAGTGCTAAAAGAAGATGCTATAATCTCTTGTAAAAAGTACCTTGAAAATTGTTTGAGAAAATCTTTTTTAATTTTGTACTAACAAATAAAAGTGGCTAGTCTGTTTTTAAGATTGCTGGTGCTAAAAAATTCTATGAATAGGATGTCTATTCCGTTCAGTTTATCAAGTTTTTTACTGGATAATGCATCATTATCATTATTATCAACATTATCATCATCATAATCAATATCCTATCTGCATTTGGCTGCTTATGATGAACTTTTCTTTTAAAAAAATTTCTTAGGAAGTTGTTGACTCAACATTCTGGCACATAGTGAGTGATGAACTCGAGAAAATCAAGGCTTCACCTTTGGGGGAGCATCATGGTATCTCAAATTCCAAAAATGATGACATATTATGGGAGTATGATCACCTTTGTTCCGAAATTGAAAGTGAAGATCTTATGATGGAAATGGAGAGGATACTTTACAAAGACATTAGAGAGGAAAAGATCCGTAGAGGTATATTATCAAAACATAGTTTTTCATCTTTTTGACATTTTATTTATTCCAAATATTGTATTTATTTCTTTCTTATGTATTTTATGTTCACATGGCTGTGATAATATAACTGGGGTATTTTAGCTTATAGAAACTGTATATGCTAAAATGCATGTAAAATCTTTTATACTTGTTTTATAAAGCTATCTATGTCTCCTTATTACTCTGATAGTAATACATTCTTTACAAAATTTTTCCAAGTTCATATTTGTTGGTTGATATTGCTATCTGACATTTGTTATCCTCTAACCGATTGTTTATGACCTGCATTAGTTAGGAGTTAGTTGTGTTCCATTTATTATTTTATGAGGTTAGAGGTAGTGTGAATTTTCAATTTTCTACTTTTTTTTTCTGAATAACCACTTATGCTTTATAAAAATTTAGTTATGATAAATTGAATTAAATTTGCTTACAATGCACTCTTGGACTTCCAAAATTTTCCCCTATGCTTCAAGGAAACAACAAAACCTACTTTGAGGATTCATGATTTACTGATTCGGGATTCATTGTATTATATATTTTTCCACATTTCTTTCAACTTCTTTATGCAACAATAATTTCACTGCTTACTGTGCATCAACTTCATGAACTTATATTTCTTTCCCACCGATTATGTTTGATGGGAAATTCATAGATTTTCCTTTTTCGGCTTTTCAACACTTCTTTTCTTCAGTTTTGCTCCAGCTCCTAGCATTTTGAGATTTTGTTCATATTTTTCCATGATTCCTTATTCGTTTGTGTTGCCTCCATTGACGTGGATCATGAGAATTAGACCCATTTATTTTATAGACATAAAATTCTTCTCTAGGTTTTTCCTTGTAAACAATACATTGAAGATGTCTTTTGCTTGTTCTCATCCTTCTTTGATTATATTTATTTATTCTGACATAGGTTTGCTTTGAAGAAGATGCTAATTATCCTTTGTTAGAAACTTGACTTATAGCCTCTTTTCTTAGGAGTAACCAAGCATTACCAATTTAGATGAAAATATGTTTTTGTATTTAGCAGAATTTCTCTGAGTAGAATATGATTTTAATGATTGCATCAAGGTTGCACCCGAAAATGCCTATATATATATATATATATAGATATATTTGTATATGTATATATGTATGTATGTATTTTTAGGAAAATGCCCTGAGCTATGTCAAAATCTGAATAAAAGTTGATCATTGACAGCTAATTTTATTTTTTCCGGAGCTTAATTCCATTTAACAAGATTATGGAGTTATGAAATCCTGCAACTTACGTGTTGGGGTGCAAATATGGAAAAATTTTAATTCTCTGTAAATTAGAGTTTGGTGCATTTTGTTTCATTGCTAAATACTTCCAATTCTCTACCATGCGTAGGCTTAATATAACTGTTATAAATAGGATGAAGTTAGGATTATTCACACTATAACAATAGTACGTAGTGTGGCGGCGGCAGCGGCGACGACTTCGTCGTCGTCGTCATCATCATCATCATCATCATCATCATCATCGACTGTCTTATCCACAACTACTTGAGCAATAATGATTAGTATGTGATGCAATAAATCCTGTAACTTTAATCCTGTGTTATGTTCTTCATGCATACATGAAAGGGCATTATCTTATGATGAAATTTATATATTGCAGAGAATATGGTATGATCTTTACTTATACCATAATAAGCATGGGAATTTTTTTTAAGCTATTTTTTGCAGTTAGTTTCGTAGGTTCATGACTAGATTGGGCCTTGCAAGTTTCAAATTAGTCTATTGTGCTCTTTTCCAACACAGAAGCAGAGCTGCTTATTTATTGTATTTTATAGATTGAGTGATGAAAATATGAGTTAAAATATGGTACACAAATGCAAGAACGTAGAGATATGCCTGTGATTTCGATCATTATATAACTGCATAGTACCTGGACTTTGTGTTGGATGCTAGGAAATGAACTATAATTGACAGAATACTCTTTGAACAATTTATTCAAACTGCGAGTGTACCTATTTAATGGTGATATAGTCTTTATCATGTACACCTATATCAACGTTCAAAAAAGCACTCAAGACGTCTGCCTCGAGGTGCTGCTCGATTCGAGGCGCTAAACAATACATTTCGAGCTTAAACTTTGATCATTCGGGTGAGGCTTATGCCTTTTTTATTCGAGTTGTACGTCTGGAGGTGTTTCGCCTCATGGCATTTGTTAACTTAAATTACCTGCAATAAACAACTACTGTTTGGGTTTCATAGTATCGAGCGTGGCATCAGCTTCAAGAGTCCACCAGAGCCCTAGATGAGCATTTCTGCTTCAACCGTGGATGACATCCTCGCTTTGAGTGTCGACATGCATTTCTGATTTTGATTTTGAGTCTCATCTTGAGTGTAGCTTTTGCAATTGAGTGTCGACCCCACTTCAAGCGTTGTCCCTACTTCAAGCGTTGTCCCTGCTTCAAGCGTTGACGAGCGTCCCTGGTTCTGTTTTCGAGCGTTGAGGCTTCCTACTTCGTCTGTCGAGCGTCGTCAAGTGGTAATCACATAAATACTTTACTTTTTCAGTTTTTCCTAATATTTATACAAGTTGAGGTGTTAGGGATGATAATACAAAAGAATTGAGTGGCATGTATGTAAAATTTTGAGGGGTAATTACATAAAGAGCACTCGAAACATTGCTACTCTTGCTTTATATTTGGGATTTGGGGAATACTATATGCATGTCTTTTCAAGTGGAGTTTTGAAGTCCATTGGCATATTTAAATTCTAAGTTTAATGATCAAAATTTGTTATCTGTTAAATGTTATATTTATGAATTATGTTTAATTTTATGAGTTTTTATTTTTTTGTTTTGAGACTCGTGCCTTGATCCGCAACGAGGCTTTCACCGCACATCACAAAGAAGAAAACACCTCAATTGCCGATTTTACCTTTTTAAGACATTGACATATCTGATTCTATGCAGAGTTGGAGTTGATTGAAGAAGAAGATGAATACTTGGCTCGAGCAGTCTTTGAACACATGCAGATTAATGATGATCAGGTGCATGTTTATTGTGCTGTTGCTACTTTAATGCTAGATAATGCTCTAGCCATTTGTTTGTGGTTCCTGTAGTTGTTTGTAAAAATTGTTGAAATCTGTAGTGAGGAAAATTTTTCTTAAATTTTGTTGTGGTAATATAAATTTTTATATTTTTTTCTATTGTTGGAGATAGACTTTTTCTTATAGTAGATTTGGTTGTAAAAATACCTCTTACTATACAAATTTCTGAAAGCCACCAAATAGCTATAGCCGAATAGAGCAATGACCAATTTCTAGAAAGCAAAGCTATAAAAAAGACAGCACAAATAATCCCTTAATTTACTTCGATTTCACTCTTAGTCACGTAGGAGATTTATTAGTAGTTTTTCTTTCCTTGGGTAATATATTTTCTTTTTTCTTTTTATAGTTTTAAAATAATTATTCCTTGTAATCCAATTTGTTGATAGGGAAATGATTGTAGTTTTAAGTTTTGAAGGCCCTATTTTTTTTCTTCTCAAATCTTTCTTTTTAAATGTCCCATTTTTATCCTTGATGAAATAATCAAACTCTCTTTTATATGATCTCAATTTTCTCTCATTATAGTATTCTCTTTACTCCCTCTAATCCTCTCATAAATGGATTGAATCATGGTGAAGCTCAGAGTTAAATCAAATCAAATATGGAGAATACACAAGTAGCCTAGATATTGATTAAGTACACGCCTTTAAAGTGGTACGAGAATCTTTCATCTTGAAGTCTACATCCAAGGCCCCTAATGTATCCTATCTCCCACCACTGACCCATATTCCCCTGCCTAAGTGGTTTCGTCCATCTGTAACACTAACAAACATTTCTATATTTTCTCTCAAATCTACTTAAACCTAACCTACCTAACACCCCTTCCCCATTTATTGTCTAAGAAACTGTACACCTTTCCCATCTCCAATCCGAACTACAGTGAAACCCCAAACAGTCATCTTCATCAATTACAAATGATTTTTCTTATCAATCCATTATTCATTGTCTTCTTTATAGATCCTATGGTTATATATGCAATTGTCTCATCCATTTATCCATCCACAATTCACATGGTTATAATTACTATCTTTGAAACTCCACTAGTTCAAAAGCATGCGTCAAATTTTCTAAATCTTTGTGTTGATGTTACGATCTGACGTCGAAATCGATTCGGATTTTTACAGAAATTAGGGAAAACACGAATATTTTCTTCAATAATCCAACAACTCACACAAATACAAAAGCTAAGTGCCTACATTTTGAGAGGTAGGCAATCTCTACCAAATCCTNGCATTTTGAGAGGTAGGCAATCTCTATCAAATCCTATAATTCAAGAAGCAGGAAATCTCTCCCAAACGCTAGACCTGAGACTCACAACTCAATCTCATGCATAAACCTAACCCTAGACATAACAACTGTATTTATACCCAACAATAATACTTATAAAGACTAAATTGCCCTTAGGCTAGGCGCTCTCGTAACAATACTCTCCCTCTAAAAAAACACCTTGTCCTCAAGGTGAGAAAAAAATGAGAGTATTTCTCCTCCCTCAACGCTGCTCTATTTCTTCATTCTCTGATTCCTCGTGCTGCACTATGAGAACTTGCAATCTTCGATTCTTGCAATGGTGTCCTGGAATAAATTTCTCATCACATCGAACATAATCAGTTGACTCGCTTCTCCTGGATCTATGTCTCTGTAAGGCGCTTTAGTGTTTCTAATGGTCGTGGTCCATTATTCATGTCCCGTGCAACCTCCCTCTAAACTTCTACTGTTTGAATTATTGGCATTGGCATGGTTGCATTCGTGTCGTACGATGCCCCATCTGTATTGAATCTGTTGGCTTTGTTCATCTGGTTCTTGTCTTCCACCATCTGGGCTGGCTCTATCAACTCCCTCAATCCCCGCGATCTTTTAGTATTTAGAGTGTTGCCCTATGTCAGGCTTTAAGCCTTTCATGAAATTCCCCTCCAGTCTTATTTCACAAATCTCCTAGGGTCGTACCTTCAATAGCTCGAATCTCTCTCTGTATTCCATGACTTTCCCCTCTTGAGTCAAGACATAGAATTTTTCGCGTACGTCTCCTTCCCAAATGACTCGAAAACGTTCCAACAACAACAACAACAACAAGAACAACAACAACAAAGCCTTAATCCCACTACATGGGGTCGGCTACATGAATCCTTTTTCTCCATTGTCCTATTTAGTGTCATATTTTCATTTAGTTCTAATAAATTAAGATCATTTTTAATACAATAAGCCCAAGTCTTCCTAGGTCTACCTCTGCCTTTCTTAACACAAGTCGAATCTAAAACATCTACTCTCCTAATCGGATCATCTAATGGTCGACGTTTAATATGACCAAACCATCTAAGACGACTTTCTCTAATTTTGTCTGTCACAGGAGCTACACCAACCCTATCACGAATATATTCATTTCGCATTTTGTCTCTTAGTGTAAAGCCACTCATCCACCTAATCATTCTCATCTCAGCAACATTTAACTTATTATTATGCTTCTCTTTTAAAGGCCAACATTCAGAGGTTTAGAGGATTGTTTGTCGAAAACGTTCCAACAAACAATCCTTAAATTCATCCCACGAACAAATCAGGTATCTAGCCTCCCTCCATTGAAACTAGGCAGAAGCTTTCATTTCCAAACACAGTCTAGCCACCATGAGTTTCGCCTCCCCATCTAACCTATTCACCGCGAAGTATCACTCCGCCTGGTACACCCACCAACCATGTGCGTCTTCGCCCTCGAAGATGGACATCTTCAACTTCCTGACTCTAACTTCTCCACCCCAACTTCCTTTTCCTCCGTTTTTTGCTCCATGTATTGAGAGAACAACTCTTATCTTCGACCGTAGCCATATTCCCTCCTTGCTTCTCTCCCGTCTTCTTTGTGCTTCTTCAAATCTCTGGCATAATCTCCATGTTTCAACTCAACCATCTCCATCAGAAATCTTTAATCCACCCGACTGGAGCCGTGAGAGGAGGTTCGTGATGACGGATGTTTTCTCTTACGTTCCTCACATTCAATCACTTTTCCTTTCGGTCTTGCCACGGATTCTCCACTCAACCTTTGTTTGCTGTTTGTAAATTGAACTGCCGATGGGTTCTTGAATTGCACCTCAATGACCTCTTTAGCATCTCTCAAACTTTACTCATGCTTTTGTGGTACTCTACACCTTCTTGTAGGAACCACGAAAAATATCATGCTGCAAGGATAACAATAAGAAAATTTTTTGGAAAAAAAACGGGAAGGAACCCTTCCTGCAGGAACCACGCTGCAAGGAATCCTTCCTGCATAATCCTTCCAGCAGACCAGCGGCAGAAGGAATGCGGTAGAAGGATACTTTGTAAAACGACAGAAGAAGCAGGAGATCCACGCTGTGCTTCAGCTGCAGAATAGGCTGTGCTTCAGTGGCAGGAGCAGGGAATCCAGTGCTAGAGTAGAAAGCTGGCTCTGCATCTGTCGTGTGGCGTCTTCGCATAACAGATCGCAGTCGCGGCTTACCAAGAACCGAACTCGCGACGTATTCTTTGCCCCCGTCTGCGATGCAGCTCTGGTTCAGTATGCTGAAATCTTCTCCGGGCAGCGAATTCAATAATTGATCGAAGGTCACGAAGAGTTGTTCTCCCAAAATTGTGGCTCTGATACCAAGTTGTTACGTTCCGATGTCGAAATTAACTCAGATTTTTACAGAAAATAGGGCAAGCACGAATATTTTCTTCAATAATCCAAACAACTCACACAAATACAAAAGATAAGCATTTGCAATTTAAGAGGTAGGCGATCTCTCCCAATACCTACACTTCGAGACGTATGAAATCTCTCTCAAACCCTTGACCTAAGACTCACAACTCAATCTCTTGCATAAACCCTAGACATAATAAGTGTATTTATATCCAATAATAATAATAATAATAATAATAAAAGACTAAATTGCATTTAGGCTACGCTCCCTCGCAACAATGGATTGATCATTTTCATTTGAGGATTACTATATTGATATAAGTCCTGAAGATGAGGGAAGCCTGCCAATCAGTTTTTAGTCCAAGTACTAAAATTTCTTTTCGTGGTCAAGCCTGAATTTAGATCATGTCCAAGCCTTCTAACTAGCATATTTCTGAGATGTCTTTGGTCATTGTTGCTATCTCAGAAAACAAACTGAACCAGCAAGTATTATTGCTATAATCTCAGCAATAGTTAATCTTATTGCCTATGTAAAGGTAGATGGTACCGTGTAATTATTATTTATATTAACAGATCATGGGGATGACAGTCCAGGAACCTGGATTCTTTCATTGCCTAGTCCTGGAGAAATTATTCCTTATGGAGGACTTACGCATCTCTGCGTGTGGACTTCCAGCAATATGCTGCCACGTGGAGGTTATTGGGAGGTTATTGAAGTGAAACCACGAAGATTATTGAGGGGTTATTCAGGTGTTATTATGAAGTTATTGTGAGGGTTATGCAGGGGGTGGAGATTATTGGGGGGTTATTGGGATGTTATTATGAGGTTATTGCGTAGTGTAATCGCGGAGGTTATTAGAAGTGTAACAACGGAGGTTATTGAGAGGTTATTGCGGCGTTATTAGAATTGATGTTCCAATAATCCCCAATAAGCCCCAATTACCCTCTTAATAATCTCCGCGGTTTCACTTCAAAAATTTTCTTGGGAGATGGGCCCGATATAGCACACATGGAGACATATTACTGGAGTCTGCATGTAGTGCTGCGTACGTGCTTCGTATGTAATAATTTATCCTAAATTTGAGCCTTGACAAAGTTCAATTGTACTTTACTCGATTCAATTAGATTTATAGGCTTTTTTTGTAGCTGTAAAATAAACATATTTGTAGTTTTTTAATGTCCTAGATAAACACCTTGTACATCCTTAAAGCAGACTAAAACTTGATATAACTTATTTGGTTGATAAAATATGAATTATTTTCCTCAAAAAAGGGCCAAGTGCAACTTATAACCTTGCAAACTTGTACTTTATTTGTGAACTTAAGGCCTTCTAAGTTCAAGACATAGGTTTTCTATTCTACTTGTCATCTTATCCATTGTGTTAGTAATGCCTTACTCATACAATTGAACTTATTTTAAGTTAGATCAGTCTTTAAAGAGTAAAATATGGTGCCCAATCTGCAAGCGAGGAGAACTCAAGGAGACCCATCATCTCATACATTGTACAGACTGCATGTTGCAGCTTGACTTGGAGAATGATAAGGTTCACCTCTAATTCTAATTATTCATTTTATATCTCATTATCTAATTATCATATTAAATTATATAAATTTAAAAAATATCAATTCATCTGTGTTTCTTATACAATCTATGCCTTTAGGTGAATCTTGAGTTCCTGAGGGCAAGATTGGCTGACGTACACATGGAACATCTTGACAGAGGGTGCAGAGCATTGCCAGAGTTCTGTATGGAGACCCGGTTTGATCTAACTGCTTTGTATATTCGATGCATAGCTTGCGGCACATTTGAGATTGTATTATAGACTTTATTGATATGTGGTTTAATCATTTTGACGAATTAATTTTTTTTAAAATAGGTGTTAAGCAGTAGTACCTTCTATGATTTTGAGGTGTAAAATTGAACGATTAGTGTTAGAAAACGGGTGGAGGATATTGTGGGGATTATTCTCACCTTCTATTTATTTGTAGTTCTTTGAAATGGAAGTTTATTGCATCGGAAAGATGTTTTATTTTTCTTTTAATATTTTTTTTCTTGCATACAGAGAAACAGAAGTTTGACGTTTTAGCTGATTTTTAAACGATGTCCTTGACGAACTTTACGATTCATACAACTAAACTGCTTTTGTTACTTAATGTTTTTTATGAAATTATTAATGATTTTATGGTATCATGCTTTTGAAGTATTTTTTTCTAAATAAGAAAAATAGAAAATTTAAAAAATGAATAATTGATGCATTTCAATATTTTAAAAAGTAACACTTTTCTTGAGAAACTTTGTTGGCATATGAGTATTGATTTCTTATTTGCGTTGCTGAGTTCTTTTCACTGTAATATGGCTGTACACTGCTGATTAAACCAAATTCCTCAAAATTTACGGTGTACTTAGGATAAAAATTTAGACGGCTTTTGTTGTTTGCGAGAACGGAGAATAGAAGAATACTAAAAACAGAGTAGAAGAATTATTTTCTTCAACAGTAATAGATAAGATATATAGAATGTCTGGATATATATATAAAGTGGACCAGACATTCTAGATGTAGGTCATAACAAATTTACCTGTTCCGTTAGGATTTAGTGAGTATTCCTAACCAATTTTGTCTTGTCTGTCAAGTGTCGTGTTGATGCTATGATGCTTTTAGCCTTTGGCAAGGTGATGGGTTGAGACTGCACCATTTACTTGGATTTCAACTAATTGAACCGTTGTTTAGACAGGTTTGGTAAAATATTAGCTTGTTGATCCTGAATGTGAATCTAGTGAATTTGTAGCTCTCTTGATTGAATGTGGTCACATATAAAGTTGTAGTAAATTTCAATATGTTTCGTGTGAGAGTGGCCACAATATAGTTTAGTTACTAATTGAAGATTGTTAAAATCTTGTAGAAGATGTCGTATTGATGTTCTACTTTCATCGATGACGAAGCAGCTGTGCGTTGCTTCTTAACCATCCACGAATTAGGGTAGTACCCATGTTTGATCAATAATCAGTGGTGGATCTGTGGTTTGTAGAATCAGCTGCCCAATCACAGTTCAAGAAGGTTTTTAGATTGAGGTATGTTGATGTAATGAGAATAGCTTGGTGAGTTGTGCCCTATAGATAATGAAATAAACAATGAAGTAATTGATGGAGGTATGTTGAAGGGTTATGCATGTTTTTGCAAAGCTGATTGACAACAAACAAGATGTTTTTTTCTTGTTATTGTGAGATATTACAGTGATCCGATCAGTTGCTTGTAAGTCAGTGGCTCTTCCAATTGATGTATGGTCTCTGGTTGCTGGTTGAGCTTTATGGGCGACAAGGTAGACATAACTTTGCATCCATGCATGCCTACTGTGTGCAGAAGTTGTTGAAGATACCTTTGTTAGCCCAGAAATAGAAATGAATTAGTGCGAGTTATTTCAATTTGTAGAAATTTGGATACATGTCCTAAATCCTTAATCTGAAATATGGAGTGAAGTTTGTTTTTCAGCTCAACAATGATGGATTCACATTTTCATGTAATCAAAATATTAACATATAAAACATATATGTTGTAATTAGGCTGTTTAGAAATGAGCAAATATGGATTAGTTTTGCTGAATTCAAACCCTAGATCTATGAAGAATGCTGAGATGGTGGCTTACTATTTTTGAGGAGATTGCTGTTCAAAAGTTGTTGATCAATGAATCTAATGGATTGTTGTAGATAAATAGTTTCATCTAATGAACTATGTAGAAATGCATTTGATACATCAAACTAAAAGATATGCTTAGTAAATATAATCAAAAGAGTAGGCATTTGTGCGACCTTGCTAAAGGTATCATGGTAATTGACTCCCAACTCTTGTTTGTATCCTTCAGTAACCAATTAGGCCATGTGTCTTGGCCACCGACCTGTCATAGTTAAATTTGGTACAATAAGTTCATCGACAACCCAAGATTGGTTTGCTAGTAGGTATTGGTACTAATTCCCAAGTAAATTGGGCTTCTAGGGCGTTAAACTCCACATTCATGGCTTGCTTCCATGTGAGCTTTTCATAGCTTTTGTATAACAAGTGAGATCAAGGGTCTGTTCTAGCTGATGGGACAAGTTCAGGCGGTGGACATGCTTTTGGTTGCTTGTTTTGGCCCGAGTCTTTATTGGGTGAGTTGGATGTATGACACTCTGTAATGGGGAGGAAGGAGTGGGTGTGTGAGTTGGTGGATGATGTACAAGGAAAGGAAGGGAGGTATGGTGTGTTTTGGTTTGCTCATGTAGGGAGCAAATAGATGGTGAGATAGATGCATTTTTTGTTGTAATTGTGTTGGTTGAAAAGTTAATAGGAAGCATAGGTTTAAGAAGTAGTGGATTGACAGTAGTTATTAGATTTGTATGAGAGATGCTAGTAGATTGAGAAGCAAATGAATATGATTGTTCGTTAAATGTGACATGCAGGAGATAATGAGTTTACCTATTTGTTGATGAAACACTTGTATCCTTTATGGTTGGGTGAGTACGCTAAAAAAATGAAGCAGGTTGAAATTGGGAGCCAATTCATGTACTACTTGTGGCTTCATCCACCGGTAGCAAGCACAACCAAATGCTTTAAAATGCGTATATGTAGGATTGTATTGGTACATTAACTCATATAGTGATACGTAATGGGTGTATTGAGAAGTCATTCAATTAATTAGGTAAGCTTCTGTAAGGAGCGTGTCTACCCTAAATTGATATGGAAGAGATGCATCATCTGGAAGGGCTCAGACTGTTTCAATCAAGTGATGGTGTTTGTGTTCCACAAAACCGTTTTGTTCCGATGTGATGGACAGAAGAGTTGATGAGTGATGTCATTTTTAGTTAAGAAATTGACAAGACTAGTTCCCATAAATTCATCTCCACCATTCGATCTTAGATAACTTTTGGTGGCCTTGAGTTGGTTTTTAACAATATATATGAATGTAATGCATTTGGTTGTCACATCCAATTTTGCAACAATAATAAAAACACAATAGAACTTCGAGAAGTTGTTAGAGAAAATAACATAGTAGTGATAAGATATATTAAGGGATGGATCCCATACATCAATATGTCTAAGTTGGAATTGATCATATTTATATATAGAGGTACTAGGAAAGCATTGTGTATGACTTTTACTAACATTGTCACTATTACATGATTATAGAGTGGAATGAATTTCTACAGTAGGGTATAGTTTGCTAAGAAGCTTGACAACATTTTGATGCGGGTGTCTAAAATGTTGATGCCATGTTGAAGATAGGAGGGAGAAGTTGATAACTTGATTAGCTAATGTTTTTGAGTGGCATTGAGTGGATAAAGCCCCTTAGGGTTGTGACATGCAACCTACGTGTCTGTGGATCAAAAATGGTAAAGCTGGTGGCATCGAAAAGAATTGATAATTGATTATCTCATGTTAGCTTATGAACTGAGAGGAGATTGTGAGATAGGGTGGGAACATGCCAAATTTGAGTAATGTTTAGCTTATAGGTAGTTGTCATAAGATCCATCTCTGGCATGGTGCATTGATACCTGTCGATCATTACCCACAACATCCTATTCTGATCCTTGGGTTGGTGTTGTAGTTTGAAGATTGTTTAGGTCTGATTTCATGTGAGTAGTAACTTCAAAATTGTGAATTCGATCTAAATATGAGACATGGAGGGCCTGATTTGGGGAAGGTGTGTAATCCTGACTGGTTCAGTGCTAACAGTTAACATCTGAATGTCCAAATTTGTTGTAGATCTGACAGGTGATCGTTGATCTGATGCCTCCTCGTCCCCTGTTTGTTTTGGATGATGATACTCTTCCACAGCCTCTTGTAGAGTAGTTGCAATTTCTCCAAGAAACCTGAAGTGCTATTATGACATTGGGTAGAGTTTTAATCTTCAGATTATGGTTTGCTAAATTAATTTCCTTACTATAGAGGGGAGAATGGAAATCATCCAATTCTAAGGACTGGATTTGGGTTTTGATTGCAATCTTGAATGCTTGATATTGTATCGGCAGATCATTGGAGCAATTTAATGCATCTAGACACTTTGGAATGTTCTTTTATGAAAGGATATATCTCTTGAATCAATGGACATGTCTTTTGAATTCAAAAGAGTTGACTTTTGGATAGAATTTTGGAAGAAATTTTGAATTCCTTTTGGAGGGAGACAACCTTTGATAAAAGACAAGGAAGTTTAGAGAAAAAGGGAGAGAGTGTGTGGCGTGTAAAGGGGGCAAAAGAGAGAAAGAGAGTGTGAGAGAAAGTCAAGGACTTGAAGATTTTCTTCAAGGATTGTAAGAGAAGAGGGAATGTGAGAGATTTTTTCTTTATTACACTTCTAAGAGAAAATTGAGAGTGCTTCTAAGGAGAGAAAGATTTGAAGAGAACTTCTAGGGATTTGCTTGGGAAGAATTGTGAGATAAGTTGTGTCTTTTATGTCTTTTATTTTGTAAACTTGTATTTATTAATGAAATCTTTGTTTTGTTGTATCTTTCTCATGAATTCCCAGTAATCTTCTTTATCCTACTTTCTACTTTGAGATATGGTTTTGTGAAAAATTGATTTTATTTTATATGGTTTTAAATGTCAATAATTTAAGATGATTTAAACTTTGATCTTCATTTACTTTTTGATATGACCAATTGAATTGTTAAAATATATTGAGAAATATATGTCCCAAAAGGGCTATGTTTTTTACAACATAGTGAGAATCACATTTGATTTCATGGGAGAGGATGACATCCATGGAGTTGAGTGCAAATAAAAAAGAAATATACTTTGTTGGATGCAGAATTTGAGATTTTAAGGTGACATATCAAAATACCCAATTAGGTCTAGTTGATTAGAAACTAATGTGAGATTATTAGCCCTCATGTGAGAAAGTAGTGGGAGCTCTAGAGTGGCAGTCGATTTCCTTCCAGCCTAACCACAGAATTGAGAACCAAACTCTGGATTAGTCAATGTTCTTTATGCACTTGGAAGAAGGTAAAAAATCTGATTGTTCTTATTTGGCACAAAATAATTTATATGTATTTTTAAATGATTTTAATTTTTTCATAATCCATATACTCATTGTAAAGGGGAATGATGTTTTCTTAAATGTGAACTCTTCATCACAAAAACTTTGTTTAGTTTTTGTAATTTTACTTTTGAAAGTTTAGCAATTAGTTTAATTTTGTCTTTTTACTGCATTTTATTTAGCATTCACTCTATTACTTTATATTCAAATTGAACACTTCACTTTTGTAGTTTGAAATCATATTTTTATTATAATCTTAAAAATTTACTTATAGACATTTCCAACTTCCCTGTGGGATCGATATCTATGACTCCTTTAGAGCTCTTATTACTTGAGCGATGCGTATACTTGCGTTATTTTGATTTTAATGTCCTAACAATTTCTAGAGAGACGGATGAGCAAGTAGAGGATGTCCAGCAAAGTCCTCAAGATCTCAACATGCTACAAGAATCAATAATTGAAGAAAAGGTCGAAAAGCTCAAGGTCGAGATTTCCGAGTTGGCCCGAGAACATGGAGTTTTCATCGATGATAATGATGAAGATTTTGACTATAATGATTACCTCGAGGAAAATTTCATGGATACCATGTCATCGAGAATAGAGCCGTTGCATCTGCGCACAACGCTCAACCTCTCATCGAAGAGAACGCAATTGATGAGTTGTGTAAAGCTGTTGTCCTAATAGATGAGCAAATCAGCCAAATGGAGAAAAAATGGAAGCGATGGCCGCTGCCATGACCGCCATGGCCACAACTCAAGGACAGTCTCAACCTCAACAGTTAGCCTCCCCAGAAGTCAATCAAACGTAGATTATACATATCACTGATGAAAGGATGAAAGTTGCCTCAGCGAATAAATATGAGCAATAAAAGAAGGATTCTCCATCAAGTGTCATACTAGAAAATGAATTTAAGCAAATGGTCGAGCAAGTTTAGGAGGCCTTAGCCCAATCTAAGGGCGGTGCATTGATTTTGAAGGGTAGACCTTACCCGGAGGAGTTTGATGCCATACCCTACCCTAAGGGTTTTGTGTCGCCAAACTTTAAGATATTTGACGGGACTGAAAATCCTAGGCAATATATAACACATTTTCGAGCCAGTTGTAACAACACAGGAGAAAACGAAGCTTTACTCTTCCGACAGTTTGTCAACAGCCTATCAAGGGTTGCTTTTGATTGGTATGCCGAATTACCCAACAGATCAATCAAGTCATTTGCCGAGCTAGAACAATTGTTTGTGAAAAGATTTGCCGGAGCACATCATCATGTGTCTATTGGAGATCTCGTAGTAGAGAAGTAGATGCCCAACGAGACTTTAGTGGACTATATTTTGAGGTGGAGTAACCTTACCATGAAATGTGAACCTCAGCTACAAGAACATCATGTGATTGAGATCTTACTCAAGAACATCAAGGGGCCAGTGACTTTCATGCTCAAATGACTCACCATTAAATCCTTCGAGAAGCTACTCAACAAAGCCAGCAATCTTCAAGAAGAAGTCAAACATATGAATTCTCACAAGAAGGACGAGAAGTCCATGATGACCAGAGTATTTGAAAAGAAGTCCGGAACAGTGGTAACAGTCGATAAAGGAAAACAACAAACGAAGATGCATGCAGAAAATTCTCGTTAGTCGTCATCACAACATGCTTAACAACAGACACAACAATATGGCCGGCCTAGTCAGCAACCACATCAGGGAGCATCATACCGAACAAAGAATAAGAAAATGTCCATTGTGGAATGTAGGAAAGTGGTGTATTCCTTCAAAGATGAAGTCATACCCAAAATGTTCGAAGTCTGATGGAGAAGCCTGAATTCAGATTACCAGATCCAAAGAAACCAGAAGAAGTCGACAAGAAGGATCAACCAAATTATTGCCCGTATCACAGGTTGCTTGGACATACTATAGGGGAATGTTTCGTTTTCAAGGATTGGCTCGAGAGGAACCTTAAAGAAGGGAATATAACGATCCCGAAAGAATATTTAAAAAAAACTTGAAAAAGATTCTATAAATATGATTTTGACTGAGCCAGTCTCTCTGATTGACCCATATTCAGAAGAAGATGGGTGGAGTGCACTTTGGAGCAAATCATCCAAGAAAATACTAAAAGAAATCCAGAATGCATCAGCACAAGCCTCCGTTCAGAGTCTTCAGCCTTCCAAGTCTGAGATGAAGATTCCGCTAGAAGATCCGTCACCGTCAAATAAGAAGAAGAATACCGCCACAAAGACTGATAGCACGGGGAGTAGGATATGGCTGCCTCTGCTAGATTAGTTTTTGCGAATTCGGGGAAGAGAATCCTCAAACCCCTGACCTTGTATGATTTTGGCTACCTTTTAACTATTTTTAGTGATAACGTAATTGATTATGACCAATCTAACTTTGATCTCGATTCCCAAAATGATCCAAAAATTGTGCTTGAGGCTGATGAACATGCTAGTAAGACTGAAGAGGACATCGACAATACCGATTATGACAGCACCAGGAGTGAGGAACCAATCTCCGAGTGCCACGGTGCACCAATTGCCATCAACTTAGATCTTTACGATAAAGAAGAAACCTTAGAAGATTCAATAATGATATCTAAATAAGAAGAAATTTTAGAAGTGAACTTAAGGAGCAGGAAAGTATTACCCCGGAGGTCAGCTCCAACGGATAAAGGAAAGTAAATAGTAACTCGAGAAGTGCTACCTTCACCTCCGCCAGTGGAAGAGACACTAACCAAGTAAAAATCGGAGAATCATACAAAGTGGATTACAATGTGCTAGCTCACCTTAGGAAGTTGCCGACCAAATTAAGTATCTATGACGCTCTAATCTTGTCAAACGAGATGAGACAGTCTCTGGTTACAGCTTTGCTTGACCCATAGATTTGCTTAGCCAAGTTGGTCAGCACATCCTTGGATAAAGTTTGCCCGTTTAAAGAACAGCTGGGGTAACCTTTACAAATGAAAACTTATTGCTCGGTACCGCCGACCATAATCGTCCACTCTATATCTCTGTTAACATTGGCAGATTTGTGTTGTCCAGAGTTTTGGTGATCTTGGAGCATCTCTCAAATTGATGAGTCTACGAACTTTGACCTATTTTGACATTGAAGCTTAGGAGCTTACGACCGATAAAATGATGTTAAGAGGATTCAACCAAAAGGGAGAGAGAGCCATTGGATCAATTACATTACTTATGAAAGTTGGAGAATTAGTAACAACCGCTAAATTCTATATCATCGATGTCGAGACCTTTTTCAATGCTTTACTGGGTCCACCATGGATTCACAAGCATAATATGGTTTCATCGCCTCTACACAATGCATTAAGTACTACAAGGAAGGATAAGAAAATTGCATCAAGGGAGATTTACAGTCATTTTCAGTTCATGAAGTTGGCATTCCTGAAGATGTCGCCTACTATGTGCCTCTAAAGAAAACTATCTTCTCTCATGAAGTTGTAGCAAATAAAGGGGAAGATTCAGAAGAATCAAAAAAAGGAAGTCATTCAGCTCCGCTTCAGCGATCTTCCATCACTCTTTTGCAACGAGTTTGTGGGAGTTCTTTTATTTCGCGCACCCGAGTTCGAGGTCGGGGATGTGGACGAGGAAGAACCAACTTGATTCTTGAACGGACTAGGCTGACCATCAACATTGATGAAGAAGAAAGTTCTGAAAATGAAATATTGATGACAAAACAGAAGAAACCACAGTACGAGATATCCTTAGAAGATGTAGAGAAAAACGAATATGAGATAATGTATGATCGGATAAACCAATATGTGAATGTCATGAACCTTGTTCCAATTCGCCCCCAAAAGGTCGAGAGTTTAGAGGTTAAGGAGGTCTGTAGCGCTGGTTCAAATTCGATCAAATTTTATCGTGCTTCTACTTCCACTTATCTTGAAAATCATGTAAATTTGGATGAGGATCCTAATGAATCAATGGAATTAACTTTTGGTTACTTTTCGTCATGTGTACAAAAGTTAATTCATTAGGTATATTCGCCAAAACAAATTCCAAAAGATAAATTACAACTTTTTGAAAAATTATGGGGTGTTAAAAGTCGAACTCCCAACTCAAAAGAGGGTCTCAGATTTGGTACAGTCGAACCAGTCAATGATTCAGAATTTTGCATGATTGTTACTAGTGAATCGGAAGATAATTACCTCAATGTGTAGAATGACTCTACTGATCAGCTGATAGAAAATATCCTATCAGAATTTGAAGAAGAAATCAAGTCAACTGTTGATGAATTGAAGGAAATTAACCTCGGGATGGAAGAGCAGCCCCGACCTACATTTATAAGTTCTCTACTCAACGATAAAGATTCTTTAGAGTTGATCAGAATGTTAACATAATTCAAAGATTGCTTCACATAGAGTTATGATGAAATGTCAGGTCTGTCAGTAGAAGTTGTAGTTCATAAACTTGGGGCATACAAAGATATGATGCTGGTAAAACAAGCTCCAAGAAAAATGCGTCTCAAAATAGAACAACAAGTTATTGCTGAGGTGAAGAAGTTAATAGAAGCTAACTCTGTGAGAGAAGAGCAATGCCCCGTATGGTTAGCTAACATTGTGCCATTTAAGAAGAAAATGGACAAATTCGTGTATGTGTCAACTTCAGGGATTTGAACAAAGCATGTCCAAAGGATGAATTTCCATTGCTAATACCAGAAATGATGGTGGATATCGCTTCAACACATGAGATTTTCTCTTTTATGGATGGATCATTGGGGTACAACCAAATCAAGATGACTCCAGAAGATGCAGCACTTACAGCCTTCAGAACGCCTATTGGGATTTTTTTCTACACAATGATGCCATTTGGATTGAAGAATGCTGGAGCGACTTAGTAGAATGCTACGTGGATTATTTTGGTCATCAAATGTAAATAGAAAATAAACCATTTGTACGATTTGAGGATAGTGTTTGAACGATTACAACAATACGATCTTAAGATGTATCCCTTAAAGTGCATCTTCGGTGTCACCTCCAGGAGATTTCTAGGATTTGTTGTCCGTCATCGGGGATTCGAGATCGGCCCAGATAAGATTAAAGCTATCTTGGAAATGCCTCCTCCCAAAACTTTGAAACAACTACGTTCCTTCCAAGGAAAGTTGACATATCTCAGACACTTGTTTCTAATCTCTCAGGTAGGTGTCAGCTCTTCTTGGCATTAGTTAAAAAGGATGTCAAATTTGTTTGGTAAGAGAAATGCCAGCGGGCTTTTGAGGATGTTAAATAATATTTAATGAAACCTCCTATTTTGGCAGCCCCTATCCCAGGAAAACCTTTAATACTTTATATCGTAGCCTTAGATGACTCTCTTGGAGCCCTCTTAGCCCAAGTTAATGACAAGGGTAAAGAAAACACAATCTACTACTTGAATCGTCGTCTAATACCGACGGAAGTAAAGTATCCACCTATTGAAAAATATTGTCTAGCTTTAATCTTGTCGGCCAAAAGCTTAGGCATTACATGCTTTCTCATAAAATTACCTTTATTTCGAAATTTAATGCGTTGCAATATTTGATGAACCGACCAACGCTCTCTAGACTTCTAACAAGATGGTCGATGATTTTTTTGCAATTTGATATAACTATTGTTCCCCTCCGTGCTATGAATGAACAGATTTTAGCAGATTTTCTCGCTGCATACCCACTTCCAACTAGGTTCCCACTCAACGATGAATTTCCAGATGAATAGGTATTACAGATGGATTTCTCTAATGCACAATGCTGGGAGATGTATTTTGATGGAGCTTCGTTAGCCAGAAACGACAAAGGACCAAGAACAGTTATACCAGGCAAAACATGAATTAGTTTGATCTTCATTACGCCAGATAAGGGCATGCTGAGATTCTCGATGACAATCATTTACCAACAACGAAGCATAATATGAAGATTTAATTACTGGGTTGGAATTGACAATCTCGATGGATATAACATATATTTCCATCTATGGCGACTCATAACTCATCCAACAACTCGCAGGACAATACAAGATTTTGAAACCAAGGTTAATAGAATATCATCAATACCCAATGAGGCTGCTGGAGGAGATTCCCAATGCAATTTTCTATCGGATTCCTCGAGGAGATAATGCTCATGCTGATGCTTGAGCAAAACTTGCAAAGAAATTATTGTGTCCCCCGGAGGGTTTCATTGACATTACGGTACAAGGAAGATAGATTTTGTCTCGAATCCACTTTGAAAATCTACACAAGCTCGGAAAAGAAAAAGAAACAATGATTGCGGTTGATGACATCAACGAAGCTTGCCTTAAGTCATTAATATAATATCTGCAGACTGGAAAACTGCCAGTGGACAAGCCAGCAATGCATCACATCACAAGAAGGGCTATGTCGCATGCTTTAGTGGGTGATGTTCTCTACAGAAGATCATTCGATCAGATGTGGCTGAGATGTTTATGCAAAGCAGAAGCACAAAATATCGTCAAAGAAGTACATGTCAGATTGTGTGGTGCTCACCAGTGAAGGCCAAAGATGAAAATAAAGATCAAGAAACTCAGATATTATTGGTCGGCAATGATATCCGACTGCATGGATACAACCAGAAGATGTTACCAAAACCAAGTGCATGGGGCGGTCTTGCACCAACCTTCGAATGTGTTACACTCAACCGTCGACTCGTGTCCATCCGAGTGTTGGGGCACAGACATAATATGTTTCATAGACCCTTCATCCTCTAAAGGACAAAAATTTATACTTGTCGCTATAAATTGTTTTTCTAAATGGGCAAAGGCAGTGCCGCTACGAGAGGTTACATCACATCATGTCCTTCAATTTTTCAAAAGTCAAATCGTATACTATTTCGAAGTTCCGCGCAGAATAATTTTTGATAATGGGACAACCTTCAAGAGCACAAAAATCAACAATTTCGTCAAGCGACACGGGATAGACTGGAGATACTCTACGATCTACTATCCTAAGGCAAATGGCCTGGCCGAGGCCTTCAACAAGACACTGGTACAAATTTTGAAGAAGACACTCGACGAAAAAAATAGAGATTGGCATAACAAATTGTTAGAAGTCTTGTTGGTCTACCAGACAACGTTTAGGACTCCCACTCAATGTAACCCTACGCACTTGTGTACGGGTTCGAGGCCGTACTATCGTTAGAAGTCCAGACATCATATCTCAGAGTCGTTGTCATCAATCAACTTACAACAGAAGAAAGTACAAAACTCAGACTTAAAGAATTGGAAAGTCTCGATAGAAAGTGACTAGAAGCACAACAACATTTAGAGCTTTACCAAGCGAGGATTGTACAAGCTCATGAAATATTGGTCCACCCAAGGACGTTCAAAGTTGGTGATCTCATTCTCGTGCTCAAAAGGCCTATTCTGGCATGCCGCAAGATAGGTGGAAAATTTGAGCCAACTTGGGAGGGACCATTTGTCGTAGAAAAGGTCTACATAAGAGAAGCCTAGCAGCTGGTGGATTTTCAAGGCGAGAGACCCGTGTTGCCGATCAACGGACGATACCTGAAAACATACTATGCAACTTGACATTGCTTGAATTGAAATTTTGATTATTTTGGGGTTATTTATTTGGCCAAACGTCTATGACCGGGTAATAAATTTTTGTAATAAAAAAAATTTTAAATTATATACTTGGATTTTCTCCTTTCTACTTTTAAAGTTGATATTTTACTAAATTAAATAATATGTAAATATAAACAAATGATCTTCTCACCTATACAAACTAAAAAATTGTCTAATAAACACTTTGTTTTGTTTTTGTTCCTGCTAAATTTCAGCGCACTGATGTTTTTCTTGTCGTCTACAAAGAAAATGTCAGACAAGTTTTTTGCTTTAAAGGATGGCTGAAATCTCGCACTTAACAAGGAAAGGGCACTGCAGGGTGGCATCATAGACTTCGACGTGGACTTCGGTCAAGTCGATGTAGACTATGAGGGTCCCCTAATGGACATGGTCAGCTGCCGAGAAAAAGAGGGGTTACCGTTGCTGTTAAGGACCAACACGAAGGAGGATTCGTCACTGATGGGTAAGAAAGTGATAATGCAGCAAGATCTGATGGAGGGGACTAGTCTTCTGCCATCTATGATAACTGCACCGGCCAGAGAGAGACGACCAGATGCACCGTCACGAAGGAGTCAACGTAGAAATTCCAATCTTCGGAAACACAGAGCATTCCTACGTGAAGAAAAAAGATGCTAGGAGGCAAAAAACTTGTTGTTTAGTATTAGACTATACATTTGTATTGAGTTGTGTTGCACTTCTTTTGTTCTACTAGTTTACTGTTTACTTTTTTCTCCAGCTTTAATTATTAGTGTGCTGGAGTAATTTTTAACTTTTGCTTTTAATGTTATATATGTTAATTTTAGATTTACTACTGCTTAACACCTATTTTATTACCTGTACCTGTATCTGACCTGTTCTCCTGCTTAGAACATTAAAATTTTTCTCTTTCTTCATGCTTATTACGAATTGTACTGCTTTAAATTAATCAAAATTTTAAGTTTGAGGGAAGGGAGAAAAACTTTTTGAAACTAAACTTTATTTGTCCACAATAAACTATATTTTTAAATTTATTTTAACATAACCTGTGGTATGTTAGATTAGCTTTTGATAACTATATCTTTGATTTTATAAATGATATTGTAGACTTATGTAAAAGTTTTTATTGATAAAGGTTAGTCTAGAGTTGAGATATTTAGTATAAGAGTATAAGATTATGCTTTTACTATTTAAAGTAAATAAAATTGTTTTTTTTGAAAAATATTAAGGATTTTAGTTTTTTTTACTTAAAAAGAAAAAATTGAGACTATGAAAATTCTTTTTAAGCTGATAGAAATTTATGAAGGAAACGTGGGAAGTTCTTAACTTAAAGAAGAGGATGATGGAGTTCAAAATCATTAAAGGCTATCCAAATATAGTAATACTCACATGAAATCAAAAGAAAACGAAAAGATTGAAAATGATCCTAAAAGAAAAGAAAACAAAACAAAAATCAAAATAAAAGGAGAAAAATAAAAAAAGAAAATATGTGGGGAGAAGTTTGAGGAGATGCCTAATAAAAAATTGACTTCGCTTGAATCATCTGAAGCAAAGGAACTTATTTACATTTATGGACTTTTTTTTATATATTAGCATATTTACTAATAGAGCACTCATGAACTTCTTTTTATTGTAATTCTTCCAAGTCTTCTTAGTATGACAAATTGCTATTATTCTTGAATTGAATAGAAAATGAGAACTCTTAGACTTAAGTACTAAATATTCTTGCATTTTAGTTTTAACCTGAGTTATTGAAAACTTTTCTAAAGTTTCATTATTGCATTTATAAAACAAACTATAGAAATCTTTAAGTGAAACTCACTACCATAAGCTATAATTTTTATATAGTAAAAAAGAGTTACTTGAGAACAAGTAACGTTTAAGTTTGGGGGAATTTGTCCACCTAAAAATAAACTATTTTTAGTGTACATTTCATGTTCATTTTATGCCTTTAATTTATTTTAATAACAATTATGTTAAAGTTTATTTATTTTTATATAAACAAATTAGTCAAACTAATTTATGAATATTAAATTATTAATAAAGAATATTTGCTAATTAATAATATCATAAATTCTTGTTTTCCACTAATTTCTCTCCTAGTGCTCATAATGCTTATTAATTGACTTTAATGAATAACTAGTTGGTATAATATTATACATATTATTATGAAACATCCATAATTAATATTTTCTTCACTAAATATACTATTATCAATTTAAACTTAATAAGACTTTAATTACTTTAAATGCTGCTACAATTAAATATATGACAACAGTATTTATTTGTTTGGAGATTTACATACATACAAACGAAATATTATTTTTACCTACCACCTAAAACTTTATAATTACTGTATTAACACCCAAAACACCTTCATAGCATCCATTCTACCACTCTGTCAACATCTGTTCCTCCCCGTTTACGCCTTATCTCCTTCTTCGGTGAAATCCATTCAC